>JAGFZM010000222.1:247307-299874 GCA_017657215.1 Limnothrissa miodon
TGCCAGAAGGAGTAACTTCAAATCAAGCAAACTGACATGAAAGCCCAGGGTCTTGGCTTTCATTTGAAACCAATTTTATGTTTCTAGGTAAAGGGGTTTTCAAGTTATAAACTTTTGAATGTCAGTAGGCCCTCTTGTTTACAAAAAGTCTCTATGGGAATTTACGTAGGGGTCCCAATCAAAACACATAAACATATTTTTCAAAAATGTATATTCAAAAATCATATTTTTGGTCTTTTGACTTCAAATTTTTTGTGTAACAGGTTGAGAGATGGAGTTAGGACTTAGATTTTTTTATCTGGGGGTATCATATGGATGGTACCTTCATATCTTAGTTAGTTCATAGACATTTGAAATGAGCGGAAAAAAAAAAACTTAGTTCCAACCTCTATAACTCTGTGTCCATATGTCACAGAAACATACGTATTCCTCTAGAAAAAACTTGAGGGTGTCACCTTTCCAATGGTATGAGGCACATCCCTGAGTCTAAAACTATGTAGGAACTGTCAAGCTTTCAATTTGGGTATGCCGTTGTTTTGAAAAAAAGGAAAAATAGGGGTGTGCCTAACTATTCGAGTGTCCGCATGTAAATAGGAAAGCAACTCGTCTAAGTTAGGGGAAGAACATATTCCAATACTGAAGTACGGTGGCGTGTTGCTTTAAGAGATTTGTTGACAGTGCCACCTCTTTCTGCTGCACTTTTTCTTTGTATGGTTTTCAGTTGCCAAGCAAATTATCCAGAACCACTCTCAGGGTCATAGTAGTGTTCCTAAGCAATCACATCCACTAATTCATTAAAAAAAAAAAAAAAAAACAATACTATGAACATATCAATAATGTTCATTATGCTAGTTGTATTGAGCCCTTGACTTATATATCCATGTTTTGAATATGGATCTTCCAAATAGGGAAACAAAGCCACGATACCCTGTGCATACATCACTCTAATACCTTTGGGGGGAGATGTGATGTGAAAGACATCACATTCAAATAACATTTAAGTTCTCTCATATTCTTGGATAACTCGTTCCCCTCAAGGCTTTAATTTTAGTTTTCACTCAACTTCAAATCAAACAAAAAAGTATTTATATACTTATATACTACATACTTACAGTATATACTACATACATACTACAATGCTTATATATTACATATTTCTACAAAGTTTTTTTTCATATTTGTAATTTTGTATAGCTTAAATCAAAAATATTTTTTTCCCTTACATGAAACAACATTCAGCTCAGCTAATTTAATTTCCTACCGCTTTTGCTTCAAAATTTATACGGCATAGTCTTTTTGGCTCGCTTCCTTCTCCAGCTTTAGCTTCTTCACACAAAGAGAAATAAGGATTACGGTCTCTTCAGAAGTTCCTGAACATGATGATGACAGTGGCACCTGAGCACGAAAAGTGTACAAAATGAAAACATAATAGGTTATAAAGTGCTATTATATTTTAAGTTATTCAATTTTAAATGATCACATCACAGCCTATATGGAGACAGTGAATTGTCAGAATGTCAGCAGACGTCTTACTATCATTGCAGAACATGATCCGGAAAGTCCCAGGTGACTCCTGCACCATTTCTTCTAAAACCTCTGCGTCAATCTCTGTGTTTGACTGATCATACACCTTGATGTCTTGTTGTCTGCCTTCTGATCTGTTAAATTTTAGGCACACTAGTTTGTAATAAAGACAAATAGTAAATTAGACACAAGCTTTAAGAAGGTCATGCATTTTTCTTAAGTAATTGGATACACCATTCTTACTGGCACCTACTACTTTAACGTCATATTCTTCTCACCTTCTTTTAAGAACGCATTGAATGTAAGTTCAGACAACTTTATGTATTTTTCTTCTTCTCCAAGCTGCACACGCAGCAGCATCCTGAACCTGTTTAGAGAAAATCCAGCCATTACTAAATCTTTTCTAAGAGGCATTTAGAACCTTGCAGCATTACAATTGGCAATAACTAGAGCAATAACATTACAGCTACTTAGATCATGCAAATGGAGACAAGCTTTGAAGCATTCAACCTAACGTTTAATGTTAATTTTGCCTAGCGCAGTCGAGTGTTGAAGTTGAGCTAATGTTAAGCTGGATTTATACTTCTGCGTCGCGTCGTCACAGACATCTTCGCCGACGTTTTTGATTTATACTTCCGTGGTCGATTTATACCTCTGCGCCTGCGTAATTGCTACGCGTGACAGTTCACCGCCACAATGCTAGGGGGTTATTGTGTTTAGAAAGGGTCCTTTGCGTGTGTGTTTTCCGGTCATTGCGTTGCGAGTATTGGCTTCTGGTGCAAATCAACAGGCTGTAGCTAGTGACAAGCTACAAGCTGGCCTCATCCACAGTGTCATCTATTGTGTCAGAGGTTTGCAAAGCGTTGTGAACAACACTGCAGCCCGAGTTTTTGCCCTGTCCGTCAACTAACCAGTGGGAAACGATAGCCGGAGATTTCTGGAGACTGTGGAACTTCCCAAACTGTGTCGGATGCGTTGATGGGAAGCTTTGTCTGGTTAATAAGCATAGTTATCAGGTCATTACTTTCTATGGTCAACTGTTTTTTGTCAGGTGAATGGGTAGTTATAAGGCCATTTATGTACATTCAAAAATGCCGGTCTTGTACACAACGCACTGGAAAGGCGGAGAACTGGAATTGATGTAAAGCGGACCAATCACAATCCATGACGTATGTGTCGGTCTGCGTACCGTGTCGGTGACACTTTGACGCGTAGTCAGGATTTTTTTCATGCGCACGAAAGGTGTATGCGTAGTGTCTGATGCGAAGGTCTGATTGGTGTTGGCGAAGTTCTGCGGCGACGCAACGCAGAAGTATAAATCCAGCTTTAGCCTAACAAATAAAGGAAACCCTTCCTTCGCTTGGTTTCTGTCCACAATTATTGAGATTAAATGTTAAACAATCCCAGACTGAAATTACCAGACAGAGTCTGTTTGCCCCATTGACAAAATTATTTGCAGGTTAAAGCTTCTGAGAAATAATGTTAAACATGCTAGTTAGGCTTACCGCAGAGACGTTAACTGCTAGCCATCAAGTTAAATCCAAGTTACCGCACTAACGTCCTTAAAACTGACTGGGTCCAAAATATCACCATATAATTTGCAAAAATTAACAGCCACGTAGTTTTAGCTTCTTTTAAAGAAGTCAAATGCTTCTCTAATGTAGCTTTCGGCACTGCTTGACTTCAATGCTTCCCTCGTGGCAAAATATAATGACGACGAGAATTAATGTTAAATGCACAATACAGATGTATTCACCTATACAGGCCTGAATTTGGATTAAAATGGAAAATTACTTGTTTCCTGATAACACAAGATTACATTACCTGAAAGTGAGTTTGTTCTCTCCGCAAAATCCACCAGTTGCAAAAGTCAACTGCAGAGTGGCGGGTAATCATCTCGCTGTAGAGTAAAAGTTTTCACTGGCCTCCTAAAGAATGTTACACTTACATTTGACTTGTTTGTTTGAGTCATTTATGGTGGTTTGACTCTCCATAATGGTTGTAAATACTCGATTTATATATGTTTACTCTGAAATATTGACACCCCATTTTTTACTGTGTAGGTGACTCGGCAAAGCATCGCTGGCACACCATTAGCTACAAGCTAATGTTTCTTTACAGACCTCAAGCCACTCATGAAAAAGAATTCTGATTTGACCACATTCGACTGACAGTTCAACTCTCCAAACTGAGCAGCAGACTAAAAAGGGTCTTTGTCAGATATATCGCATAAAAAAGGGAGATAATTTTTAAGGTTACCTTAGCCTACTGTTTCATTTGTCCCACCGTTTGTAACGTGTCAGACAATCGGGACAACTGAAACAAATGACCAATTCTATTCAAAGATAAATTACACCACAATCGTCGTCCATCTATATGAATTAACACAAGACTTTAAGAGACATGTGAGTTGTTGTTCACACAAAAAAGTGTTATCTGTAATTGAAAAGCGTTTCATCCGTCCCGGCTCTCCGATCAACAGAGGAATGACTAGACTCATTGAAAAGCGTTTCATCCGTCTCGGCTATCTGCAACGTTGTCTGCAAGCATTTGCAGACATTTAATTGAAAAGTGTTTCATCCGTCCTGGCTCTCCGATCAACAGAGGAATGACTAACTCATTTAAAAATTGGCAATAAATACTGCTTTGTTTATCATTCACTACAGAAATTATTACATAACAACTTATTTGCAATAAGCATTAACAAAAACAGAATTGCTTTTGTTTACTCATGGAAACTGTTGCTATGCTTTATATGCTCTTATTGGATGAAACATATGAGAACGACACAAGCCTACTAAAAGATACAAAATAATATAGCTTTTGTTCAGTAACCTGAGCTGAGCAATGTGTGAAGTTTGTTGGGCTCACACCAATGTGTATGATACTTGGCTAAGTTAAACAGATCTTGTTGGGTATGTTAATGCATGGATGGAGTAATTTCTGCACTACCTTCTACACAAGCTTATTTACTGTTGGTAAATCAAAAAATATCTTTGTTTGACTACTTGGGTGCTCTGAAGCCATGTCGCTAGTGTAGCCTACCTCTTTTAAGTAAGCTGTAACCTTTTTAAATGCACCTGAATGCAGGAAATTGAGGAAATCTACTTTCCTCAAAAAATTCTGGGGAGGGGCAGATCATTACGGTGGCTCCTTCGTGACATGAAAAAAAAACTGGCAAACAATAAACCTCTCCATTTCTTCGATCTTGAATCACTGTCCTGATACAACTTCGATCAGACAGAGGAGAGCCGTTGCTTGGCATCCACTGTCACAACTTTGTTTGCCAGTTACAGTTTTTGTCCATTGCTTGAACACATTTTGTAAAACTTGGCTCATGGTGCCAAAACTCTACACACAAGGATATAAAGAAAAACACTGGGAAATAAAACCATTCACATCTATGCCAAATACAAACTCTACTGTCAAAACCTCACTTTGATGACAAAATCATACCCACTTCCATCATGTCAATGCACTCTCATATCAGTCACAGACACACTAGTCTACTTTATATAAAACACTGCAGTCTTTCATTTTTACTGTTTTTATTCAGTTTAATAATAAATTGATTATGAAGTCAAAATACTGCAATTACATTACAGTAGTGAAATTTATATGACAGAAAATTCAGTTAAAGCAAAAAGAAAACAAACAACTTAACACAAAAGAAGTTAAGGATCCTGCCGTCTTTGCGGTCATATATGCGCCATCTCCATGCTGAAAAAAACTCCTCTATAGGATTCAAAAATGGGGAGTAAGGGGGCAAGTACACCACTTCAAATCCTTCATGATTAGTGAACCAGTTTTGGACCAGAGCAGCCCGGTGGAAACTTTATCCCACACAACAACAAACCTGGGCTGCTCTGGTCTATTCTGTGTGACTATATCATGAAGAGCATCAAGAAATGTGAGTATTTGTTGTGTATTATAGGGCCCCAATTTGGCATGATGGTGCAGTAGCCCTTGAAGACTAATGGCAGCACACAATGTAATATTTCCTTCACGTTGCCCAGGGACGTGCACAATTGCCCTTTGGCCAATAAGATTACGCCCCCGTCGTCTGTTTTTTTGTGAGGTTGAATCCAGCCTCATCGATGTAAATACACTCATGAGGCTGAGCAGCTCCATCCATGGCGAGCATTCTCTGTAAGAAAAAGTACATATTACTGTACTGTATGGATGACATTACTCAAAGTACACAACTACACATACAGAATTGAACCACCTCATCACACAGGTGCCTGTTTAGCTTTCTGAATATACAGTGTCAGTGTGGTACTGATCCAGTGGTACAGACTCAGCTATTTGACTGCTCCTCTTCTGTGTTGTAAATGTAGAGGACTGAAACACTTACCATATTCACGTCGAAGTTCCTTCACTGTGGCACTGTTCCTTTGAAATGGAACCCTGCACAGTTGTTTCATTGTAATTCAATAATGTAGTTCATTCATTCATTGTTGCCCATCTGCAATTATGTGACGCTGTAGCTGGTGGAGACGGATCGCATTATTTGCCCTGACCATGTCCACTATTGCAAGTTCTTGCTGTTCAGTAAATAGGCATTGGCGTCCACCGCCAGTACGTCCTCTAATCATTCTGTAGAAAAAATGCAACCAGAATTTGTCATTGTTTTCTTCTATTTTACAGTACAAACTGTATTTACTGTACTTGTATTACAGTACTGTAAAACATCTCAAGACATGATTATGATGTTTCACAGAAAAGGAGCCACCCTTCAGTACAGTACAGGCACTGTAATATAACATGAGTACTGTAAATACTCAAGCTACATTACTGTAGTAGAGGAATTGAAGGCATACCTCTTTTCCTGTCGGAATGTCCTTATTATGGATGCGACTGTGAAACGGCTAAGATTGGGGTGGACTCTGTGTCCAGCTTCCCTCATAGTCAGACCATGGTTCATGACATGGTCCACCAAAGTTGCCCTAATGTCATCAGAAATGATGGTCCTTGCACGGCCTCTTTGTCCACGTCCTCCTCTCTCTCTCTGTCTTCCTCTTCCTCTGCCTCTAGCTCTCCCTCCCTCCATGCTAGCAAGTTCTCCAAAATGGCTTAGCTAAGGCCTTTTTGTAGCTGACTGATTGGTATTCAGTTTTGTTAGTAAATATTTTCAGGTGTGTGTCTAATTCTTTTCACACTGTGTTTTGTATTTTGAATAGATGCGTTTTCCCAATGGTAGCATGAGATTGAGCATGAGTTTTGAACAAAGTGTCTTATGTATGAAATAGTGTATTGTGAGCAGGAGCAAAGCAGCACTTTTGTTGAAGGTATGGTTACACTTTGTTTAAGGTACAGACACAATACTTCAAGTTATGTTCCTTTGGTTTTAGCATCTGTCAATAGTGTTTAAGCAATTGGTAAAAACTGTAAAAAGAAGTGGCCACTGGCCAGAGAGTACAGAAAACTCAAGCAATAATTTTGATTCTGCTAGAGGTAGTTTCTTTTAGATCTTCTTCTTGTAGATCTTTTCCTGGCGCTGCTTAATAGATTTCTTGATGATAATTGTACGAAAATTCATATAGAAGAGTGTGACCGAAGCTGTTCTGTGTGTTCTGTCCCTGGATGAACAGCAATGCAGCAGGGAAGGTGCAGCAGAAGCAACCTTACTACAGCCCTTTTGTTGTGCATAGGCTACATAATAGGCAAGGCATAGGCCACAGGGCGCGTTACGAAGTCCAAAAAAAAAAGATCTCGTTTTTTTTTTTTTTCAGGTCACCAAGGAGCCACCATAGATCACAGACCCCACCATGCAAATATTTCTGTGAAATGATATTGAACTAAATCCATGACAAAGCATGTATTGTGGTATGGGACCGCCCATACTTCCTGTGACGCTACATTCAATTTCGCAAGCAAAGTCAGTCTGGCTATGCTGTCGTTATAAAGCATTTCTGTTCCCAAAAAAGTGTTAACCAATGAAAAACGAGCTTTCCCCCCCAGTGCCAGTGAGGCATCTGATAGATGCAGGTTATGCCTGCCTCTCAGAAGGCGAGTAGTACGGTAGCTTGGCCAGACTGAGTCGTTGAAGCCAGGCTAATTCAGCGGTAACGGTAGGTAATGCCGCCCTGTGTGGTCCTTGAATTTCATGTTAACCAAGGTGTGGGAACCCTGTAAACAAGACCAGCGGTGTGACCACTTGGTCCCTAACCATCCCATGAGAGCTTGCCAAAAGTCAGATTTTGCCATTGACTTGAATGGGAGAAAACACTTCCTGAACCCGCTCTTGTCCCACCCCTTACCCCAGCTTCCTGATTTTGAACCCAAACATTAGTTAATGGACGACTCGATCATTCTGCGCCTCCAGTGACTCTAGCTCAGTGACACCAAGGGGACGTTCTTTTAGGGTCATTTTGTGGTTCGCCCGGGACGTTAGTTATTCAGAGGACGTCAAGCGAACGTTCGCATTTGGATCTACTTTAGTCACACTACAACATCCCCTTCGGACTGAAGAACTAATTAACCCATCAAACATTATGGCATTGAAATTATGTCTTTTAGGAGGTGCCGTGGCTCAGCGGGCTTAGGCGTTGTGCCATGACTCTGGCGTCCCGGGTTAGAATCCGACCTGTGGTCCTTAGCCGATCCTGCCCCATCTCTCTCTCCCATTCATTTCCTGTCTGACTCTCCACTATCACTATCCAAATAAAAAAGGTTAAAGCCCCCAAAAATATCTTGGAATTACATCTTTTTTTACAGGAATTACATCTTTTAGATGTCCACATGGATGATGTAAATAATAGCCTGGCATCAGCGTTTCAATCCTTAATTGAACACATTGGCTTTTTCCAACATGTTAATGCACCTACACATAGAGGTAGTCATACTATTGACCTTGTTCTAACATATGGTGCACAAATAGAACAACTTGCTATCCTACCTCAATGTCCTTCACTAACTGACCATTCCCTAATAACTCTAAAGACTACAATAGATTCTAACTCTATTCGCTACCGCACTAGACAAATAACCCCCCAAGCCACAAGCGACTTCATAGATAAAATTCCTTCTCTTCTTGAACCCTTAATGACACAATACACATTAGAAGGCCCTCCTCCCAGCCCTACTCAAGTTGATCAATTAACTGATAATGTTATAGATGCACTTTACACTACATAAAATTCCATTGCGCCACTTAAAAAGGAAATTAGAAAACAAGACAAAATTGCCCCATGGTATACAGCACAGACACGCTCAATGAAGCAAGCTGCACGTAAACTTGAGAGAAAATGGTATGCCACCAAACTTGAAGTGTTTCATCTTGCATGGAAAGACAGCCTAAAAGACTATAAGAAAGCCCTTAATAATGCAAAAACAGAATACTACTCCTCACTTATAAATGATAATAAAAACAATCCCAAATTCCTCTTTAACACAATATCGCGCTTAAAAAAAGTAGGAATGAAGTGACACACTCCATTCCAATAACATTAGACAGCAATGATTTCATGATTTTTTTTAATGATAAAATTGAATCTATTAGAGGTAAAATAAATAACACCATTCAAACCTCAAATTCAGCTGGTTCCCCTATAATGGAAACAGCAAGTCCTAGCCGACCTATAGCATACCTGGACTCGTTTACACCTGCCAGTATATCTGAAATTATCAAGCTGATCTCATCAAGTAAGGCCTCTACTTGTCTACTGGATCCAATTCCTACTGATCTCCTTAAGGCTACTCTCCCTAACCTAGCTGAGCCGATACTTAATATTATAAATCACTCTCTTGCAGCAGGACAAGTTCCCAAACTTTTCAAGACATCTGTCATTAAGCCTTTAATCAAAAGCCTAACCTTGACCCTGATGTCCTGGCTAACTACCGACCTACATCCAACCTCCCATTTATATCAAAGATTCTTGAGAAAATAGTGTCTAAGCAAATTCGTACCTTCTTGGATGCAAATAACATTCAGGAAACCTATCAATCTGGCTTTAGAGCATACCATAGCACAGAATCAGCCCTAGTAAAGGTCTACAATGATCTCCTTATCTCATCTGATAATGGATGCATTACATTATTAATCCTACTGGATCTAAGTGCTGCTTTCGACACTATTGATCACAGCATCCTACTACATAGACTTGAGCATATGATTGGCATCAAAGATTCTGCATTAGCCTGGCTCAGGTCATACCTTACTGGACGTTACCAGTTTGTACATGCACATAATGAAGCATCATGCCACACTGAAGTCAAGTATGGTGTGCCCCAAGGATCAGTACTGGGACCTCTGCTATTCTCCCTTTACATGCTACCTTTGGGATCTGTTATTAGAAAACATGGCATTACCTTCCACTCTTACGCAGATGACACCCAACTATACCTTTCAATGAAGCCTAATGATTGTACGCCAGTAACAAAACTTGTTGCCTGCCTCAGTGACATCAAAAACTGGATGACTAAGAATTTCCTTTGCTTAAACTCTGATAAGACTGAAGTCATGTTGATTGGCCCTAAAAACCTGACCAACACTTTACCCCATCATCAGAGCTTACTTAGTGACCTTTCACTCACACCTAACACAAAGGTCAAGAACCTTGGGGTGTATATTGATCAAGACCTCTCTTTAAATAGTCATGTAAAGCATATCTCCAAAACCTCATTCTTTCATTTACGCAACATTGCTAAGGTCAGAAAATGTCTTTCTTTTGAGGATGCAGAAAAACTAATACATGTATTTGTTACCTCCAGACTTGACTATTGTAATGCTCTGTTCTCTGGATGTGGTACTAGCTGCATCAAAAACCTTCAACTAATACAAAATGCTGCAGCACGAGCACTCACTAGGACAAAAAAATATGAACATATCACACCTGTCCTTGCTTCCTTACATTGGCTTCCTGTTAAAAGCCGAATTGATTTTAAAATACTTCTCCTAACATATAAAGCCCTTAATGGCCTTGCTCCAGCATATATTAAAGACTTACTTGTTCCCTACCACCCTTCTAGACCCCTAAGGTCACAGAATGCTGGTCTCCTAGTAATTCCTAGAATATCAAAATCGACAATGGGAGGAAGAGCATTCTGCCATCGTGCGCCTGTCCTGTGGAACAAACTCCCTTCTAACATTTGTCAAGCGGACACTCTCAACACCTTTAAGTCTAGACTCAAAACCTTTCTATTTACTGACCCCTTTAGTTAGGGATGGTGTATGGTAAGCCACACCTCCTCAGGGTATTATTGGAAAGGACTGCCTCTGCTGTAAGCTCCCGTCCAGGGCTTGGTGGCCACTGACCTCTCTGATTTTACATGCCTTTACCACCCAGCCGTGAGTCATCACTGCCTTCCACTGCCTGCGCCTGCACCTCCTGGGTTCTCCTGGGACCTTCTTCCAACGTGATCCGGCGGCACTTCTGAATGGTCCTCAACCCACTCCACTGTCCATGCCACTGCCTCCCTGCTGAGGGTCACCCCTGCCTTCCACTGCCTGATCCTGCATCTCCGGCTTCCTGGGCGGTCTGCCTTCAGCTTCACAGATGACCCTGACATGATCGATACAGCCTCTAGCAGGCCCCTGGCTTGACTGCGCCTAATTACATGGGACTATATCCTGGGATTCTAATGGGACTCCTATATTACTTTATTTACCAAAATTTTCTTGTAATGTGTATCTAATGGAATAATAGTGGACTACCCGCCATCTGAGAGACTGAAAACCTGCCCTGGGCAGTTGGGTTAGCCCCTTGAGCCGTCGGAACTGCCCAAGGTTTCATCCTCTACCATAACAAGTAAAAACAAAAAACACTGCTAGGGAGTTTCCTTGCCCCTGTTGTTCATTGGGCCTCTTGTGTTAAGCGTTTTGTGACATGCCTTTTGTAAAAATGCGCTATATAAATAAAATTGAAATTTTAACCGGTTAAAGATATTCATTTTTTTTTTAAATCCCTAGCATCAATAAGAAAAGTTATTAAAACATGGGTGACATGCCTTTTGTAAAAATGCGCTATATAAATAAAATTGAATTGAATTGAATGTCTTGATCTACCATAGTGCAGAATAAAAGTTTTGCTACTGCTATCACTTTGTGAGTTGTGACTTGCAATAAACTTGCACTTCAAACCTTAAGAAATATCAAACTACCCCTTTACATCACAAGCTCAGATTCAGATTTTAGAATGGAATTCACTGTTACTATGGGTGACCGGGTGCGCAAAGAGAGGTGGTCAACAGAAGAAAGAGGAGAGGGAGAAGGAGAAGTTCTAGGACGATCGTAAAAAAAAAGATACGAGATATTAAAAGCTTCTAGCCTACAGTATATAGGCGCATATTAAAGAGTTGTCAGGGCTAGCAATCCTCCTCTCTGCCAATCGTAGCCCCCCGTATTGGTTCGCTTCAGATAAGTTTGTATTCAGTAGCCTACCGGGGTTGATATCAGTTGTCTCTATCTATGGTCCGGGCTCTCATTTTGAGTCGACTCAAGGATGAAGTAAGTAGGCTATAGTAGTAGTATACAAATTCAGCTTCTGATACTGTGATTACGTTTTTATCCAACAAGACCGGCGCTTCTAATTAGGCTACTTCGATAACAGAGAGCTTCTCGTCTCCCATGGCAACCATAGCCTACATCCCGGACATCTACCAGCGACTCATCTTATTCAACCAAAGTCCTTCTAGACAAGTCCCCTCACTCGGCAGCCATCTTGGTGACACCTTCAAGCAGCTATTTGAGAATAACAAGACCAGCGTCCTATCTAAATGAACGGGGAAAAAGCTTGATCTCAACTTTGCAAAGTTTTTAAAACATAAAAAGTACATGGTTGAAATCATGATAAAAATCTGAGTTAAAGCTATAGTCTACGATTTTGAATATTTGTAATTATTATCAACTTATGGTACTGTGGACCGATCTTCACAATATGAATAATCAAAAGAACAAAAAAAATCCATTCAGTCTATCAGCCGTAATCCAGCATAGAAATTGACCAATGTAAACCATCCGGGACTAACTAGATTATCCGTGTATATAACACCAATGTGTGTTAACCAGTGTGTGTTAACTTTAACTGTGCTCATTAAACATCGTAAGATCTCTTGAAAACCGTGTGGCAGGGGTCGGCTAATAAGTTGGGACCCGGGCCATTTTTTATTTTTTTTGGACAATTAAATTGCTGGCCATCATCATCAGGCAAACCATGCTTTCCTACTGAAATAAACTTAATTAGGCTATATAATATCATAGACCTATGCTACTCTATTTACTAAAAAAATAATTTACATTTATTTAAAATGACTGCAGCAGCTCCTGTCGTCCATCATTCAACAGATAGAATTAATGATTTGGCTATGCATTAGTAAAGTTGCTAATTCTTGCAGTGAAATCCTGATGTTTCTGTTTGGATGTGTGAAAAACTCATGATTCTTAGCTAGCAAAGCGACGAAAAGAAAAGTTGTTAGCAAATGTAGGACGTAGAAAGTACAAGGAAGTACAAAGAAGAGTGGAAGGAAAGGCGTTCAGCCTACCTGAATGTATGAACATCCAACATCTCATCTTGTATTGGAAGACGCCACGAGGCGACGCATGGTCAAAAAACATATCCACTTGCTAATTGGTGCTCTTTGTTAAGCGCCATGAGACCTGTGTCTTGCTATGTGCTATACAAATAGAATTGGATTGAATTTGGTTTAATTGAAGCACTGACGGCTGGATATACACAGAGCTGCAAGATCCTGGTTCGGGCACTTACAGCGCAGGAAAAAGTTACAAATGCGTCCCTCTACACAGCATGGATTCTCACAACAACAGGCTAGTGACGCAGAGGTTATTAAGGAAGTGATAGCGATAGTGTAATGAATTATTATGGCCCGCGGGCCGCTATTTGCCACTTGTGTATGGGAGCTCGGAGTGCTAGGCTAACTGTTAGCTATTTGAATCACTACTCCTATGAGCCAGTTAGCTAAATACGGCCGCTAACGTCTACTGTAGGCGACTTCTCTCTGCCGCTAGAACTAACTTGCGAGACGGCAGATGAAAGTTTACCTCAGCTAGCGGTCTCAAACATTTAAATGTAAAACTAAAGTTATGAAGTTTTCATAAAAAAGGTTTTCAGACAAACATCAATATAGAGAGTTGAAAATTAACAACAAGAAAGGACAATTTACCCGGCACTAACCTGTAAAACAGGTTAAATGAATGAGCAGCACACAGACACAGATGTTACTGTCCCGAAGTTGCTTCTGAAGTGAGCGAGCGAGTCCACCGCTAAAAAAATCCCCCAGGTGGAACGTCTGTCTGCGTCACTCATTAAAGTTCTAGAGTTTAAGAATAAAAGTCCTCCAAGGCATAAGGTCGTTTTAAGTGAATAGGGTAGAAATAAATACAGAGAATACGGTAAATATAAATACAGAAAATAAACTTATATAAAAACTGTGGTCACCTACTTAGGTGCGCCACATTAAAGCAACTCTAAAGAGTTTCAAAATCGCACCATCTACAGTTTAAAACCAGAATTACTGCCGTCGTAAATAATTAAGCATGCATATAATATATATATTATATGCATGCTAAACCACAAACGGGAAACCACAACGGGAAAAAAATTATGAAGATTTGCTAAACAGACTGCAAAACTGTAGTTTCTAAAGCCAAAATAGATAGCTTCTAACCCATCAGATTGCATGCGTAACGTTACGCTTACAACCGTAACATGGACGTGTACTCAATTTTCATTTAATTTCTAAATCCACTAGTTTCACAATGAAATATCCGACTCACATATAAATATGTTGACAACTTACGGATGATGGCATGCTTTCAAAAGCGCTACAGCTATAAACAACTAGGAAACGTACCTAGCATTACCCACGTTAGCGCCTTAGCTAACACAAAGACTCATCCACTGTTTGTAGCCATCACAGGCTAATCGATAGATAAAACAATCAATGATGAATACTGTCGGATATACCATTATTACTTACAAGTCTAATAGCAACAAAGCTAGGTCACCATGCGTTTTGCAATGTGTAGCCTCCTTCAGCTCTCACCAACAAATGAAAGCCGGACCAATATTCACTTTGGTTCCCGTTTTTTTTTTTTTTTGCTTCTTCAGATCTCCTTCTTTTCTTTTCTCCTTCTGCCGCATGATTGCAATTCAAACACAACCGCGTTTTCTCCCGTTATATATCTGTCGAGGCAGCTCAACTCTAGATATACTCCAACCTATGGCTGGCCGCAAAGCCAATCAACTGTAGTTTTTACTTGGACTACAGAACCTGGACCCGGCAGGGCGAACTTGTTTAGTGCTATTACAGCCGATAGAGGGCTCCAGAGCAGATGCAGAAGGTAACGTTCATACTGTTATGAGTTGATGGACCACCAAAACGATTTTGAAAAAATTATTTTAAGGTCTTAAAAACTCTTTAGTGTTGCTTTAATGCTACGTTTTCTGAGCATACAAGGCACACTGGTTTTGAATTGTTTGCCGGAAGAATGAAGTTGTCTTTATTACATGTAAATTGGCTCTACTGAGTGAAGCTATTGTCGTGTCAAAGCAGCACCAAAGACCTTTAAAAATCTTAAAATAATGATTTCGTAGTCGTTTCGGTGGACCATCAATTCGCAACAAGGTGCTGCTTCAAACTGTTCACGGGTCTGGACAGAACCATCACTTGGTCCAGATTCGGATCGAGGTCCGCCATTTGGTGACGCCTGTTTTAGACCCTAAAACAACCACAGTCATGGTAAATTGTCCACAAAATGCAAATATAAATTTCAAATATTGTGCAATCAAGTGAATACTACTGTCACGCCCTGTCTGTCTATTTAGTGTCACCTCCTGGTCTTGTGTTCAATTTGGTCTTGTGTTCACTTCCTGGGCCGTTTCTCAATATCCATTCTTTTGTGTTCTTGCTTTCTCGTGAAGTTGTGAAACGTCATGAAACGTCATTAAACACAGCCGAAGTACCGTTCCAATTTCACAAGTTCGCATAAACTCAAGAATGCACAAAATTCCCGGATGTTTTCTAGATTGTCTCCTAGGCTGCGTTTACACTGCCAGTTTGAAGTGACCAAATCCGATTTTTTGCCCTCATGTGGCACGTATCCGATCTGTGCCACCACAGTGTAAACAGTATAAAACACATGAATTCTGATCTCCTCAGTTAGTTTACAAATCAGAGTGGGCGCACTGGCGGAGCCTTCTCTGTTTCAGAATGTTGGTATGAAGTGGACGTTGCAGGGTTTTGAAAGCGAACAGCAGTCATAATTATGTCGCGTCCATTCTGGAACAGTGTTTGTTTTCAGATGCAGCCAATTAGTTAATTGGTCGACGTAGACATACATAGGTCTTGTGTGACTGAAATTGTTAACCCGTGAAATAAAATGTGTTTTCTGTGTTAACTGGTGCGGGTCCCGTAGGTTAAACATGTTTTCCAAGAAACTTTTAGCCCATGTGCATTCGGGCCATTTCAAGTGTCTGGCAAATGTAAACACACATGATCGGATTTGGGTCACTAGCGAAAGTAGATGTTACATGCAATAAAAAAAATCGGAATTGAGCATATCCAATCTGCAGTCTAAACGCAGCCCTACTTTGCCCCTGTATATTTAAACCACCTTGGCGTCCCCACTGCCGAGCCTGCGCTTATGCCCCCTGCCAACCCCTTTGCACCAGTAACGCTGTGCCTAGTCCCAGTCCCAGCCTGCTCAGCTCCTGCGTCTGAGGTAGGTAGGTCCAGTGCTGCTACACCTGAGGTGGGCGTGTCCTGTGCCCCAGTGCCCAAGGTGGACGAACCCCTATCTCAGGCTGCTCCAGTGCCAGCCCTTCACCACCTGGCCTCTCCAGTGCCAGCTCCCATTCTGCCACACCTCATACCTTGTCTCCAGTCTATCTCCCGATTCCTGTCCTGCATCCAGCCCGGACCCCGACTCCTGCCCTGCGTCCAGTCCAGGCACTGATTTTGACTCTACAGTCTTTCCAGTGCCCGAGTCTAGCCCTGTAACTGATCCAGGCCTGCCTCCTGTGGTTCCTGAACCAGCTGGCCTACATCCTGGGCGTCCACCAGACTCTCTGCCCCTGACCAGCAGGTCTGCCAAACATCCGTCGCAGCATTCATGCTGGTCTGGCCTCCTGGATTTCCTCCTGGTCAGCCTCCTGACCCTCCACGCCTATCTGGACTGTGGACGATGGACTGGGGTCGCACAACATGTTCTGCCGCACACATGCGATCGTATCAGGATCGCTATGGTCTCTTGTACCGCTCCTGGCTTGCTGGGCGTGTGGCGGAGGGGCGCGCGAGAACTGGAGCGCTGCCATGGAGGCTGTGGCCCAGGAGCTGGCGGCGGCGCAGCCTTGGGCGTGTCCGCCTTCTTCTTCTGATGCGTCTGTTGGGGTGCGCGTGTGGGGGTCTGGGGCGCAGCCGGAGTGGCGGGTTGAGGCAGGGCACGTTTGGGAAGCACGGGTTGCAGGGCCTGAACCGCTGACTTTGTCTTCTCCAAACAATCACGCTGGAGTTCCAGCGCCTGGCCGAACAGCGCGTTTGCGGAGATAGGGGCATTCATCAGATGCCTCTTCTCCTTCTCTGGAATGGAGGAGAGGTTCAGCCAGAGGTGCCTGTCAGCGACGACCAGAGAACCGAGGTAGCGCCCGTCGGCTTTGATCGCCGCCCTGATGGCCAGTGAGGTGAGGGAAGTGGCCCTACGCAGCTGATGGAGGGTAAGGTCCGAAGGCTGCGCGGACAGGTCCACCACCAGTTCCTCAGACAAGGAGGACAAGAGAAAAGTCGTGTTCATTGCCCTGACCGCCTGGCCAGTGCAAATGAAGGCCTTAGACACAAGCTTCTCCGTGCACGGCTTGGAGGGGAGCTCGGGAGGTGAGGTCCAGGTGGCGGCGGAAGAGTGCACCAAACACCCAGCGACCGCATCCTCGACGCGCGGGAGCTGCATAAGGTTGATGGCGCTCGCTCGTAGAACGCCGCATGTCCCTGAAGGGGAGCAATGGTGGTGAAGGGGGCCTGGACTACCGGTGGAGCCAATAAAGAACGCCACTCGATTGGCGATAGCCGTAGGAGGGAGGCGCTTGCAGGCTGAGCAGAGGTCAGGCTGAGAGAACGCTAGTATAGCATGCTCGCTCCCCAAGCAAACAAAGCAAATAGTATGGCGGTCGGAGACGGTGGCGGAGGCGGTCGGTGCATCGACGAGTTGCCATCCTGTGTCTCGAGCAGTGGTTACATTAGACTTTTTCATTGTCCGTCATTTTGACGGACAGGGTCGTAAAAATTCCGTCATTGTCCATTATTATCTGTCATTGTATTTAAACTTTTAAATGCTGATATTATAGACAATAGCGTAATGCTTATATTTAATAACTCTTCTTTTTATTGACACAGTTTTATTTTTTAAAATATAATAATTCAGATAACAAGAGTGTATCATCTAATAATTTATTTATAAACTTTTGAAGTAAAAAGGTGAACAGAGATTCTGACATTTGACATTTTTTTTCCACTGCTAAAACATTGCAGCTGTTGTGCCTTAACGGGCATATGAACAATGTTACTTGACTACGTAGCCGAACAAAGATAATTGTATTTAGTACGATTGAAGTGAAATATGAACAACACTTAGAAGGTTGAAGTTAAAATCTGAATTGTCCTTTTGTAGCCCAAATCTTCCTTCTGGCCCGCATGGATTTAAATTTGGAACTTGCACATAATCAAACGAGTCAATGGAGACTGCCGCCGAGGCAGTCATTAAATGTTGCGTCTTTGACTCCGGTTTTAACGTTATTTTGAAGGCTGAACCCGCGCGCTCAGCTGTGACACTGGATACTGGAATAACCAGCGCCACTTCAGCCTAAACTCTGAAGTCGTGAAACATTTCTCCCAGGGAAGCGATGAAAAGACGGCATGAGGCTCTGCCTGCGCGCCTGGCTGCGAGAGTGTGATTCCAGATTCTGCCGTCTTGTGATGACTCTTCTCTGCCTCACCAGGCTCATTAATCAGGTCATCTATGCTAGCGAGTGACATGTTCACCACTGGAGGAGATGTTAACGTACCAGTAGGCTACCTAAATTTATGATTCATCATTTGTCAAAGTTACGAATGGCCAGATTCTTTTGTAGGACGTGTGATAGTGGGGGGTTAATAGAACTAAATTAGGCTAGGCCTATATGTTATAAACAATAAACTGCGCTTTATTGCCATTGCTATAACACAAAGTAGGAGACAGGGAAGTGACACAAACTCTCTTTTAAATAGCAAAATGACGTGTTTCTTCAGATAATTGAGAAGGAAAACATAGCTGTAGCCTACATCAGACGGGCGCTGAACAGCCTTGCGCAGTCTACAATGTAGCTAGATGAGTAGCCCACTGAATACCAAGACAGCCCTAACGTCGGCTCAGATTTAAAGTTGGTGACGGCAATGAAGCTGATGTAGAGTAAGAAACTCACAATTTGCCTGTTATTTCAATTTTGTGTTTTATTGTGATTTTTATTATTGGTAATGGTAAAATCCGTCAAAATGACGGACGGCCTTCAGATTTTCCCGTCATGGCTAAAAAAAATCTGTCAATGACGGACATTTGTCGGTTAATGGAATCCCTGGTCTCCAGGTACCAAGGGAGGGACAGGCGTGAGAAGCTTTGAGCAAGATGGTTTCCGGGAATAGCTTTTAAAAAAGCTTTTGTTGTGGGCTTTCAAAAAAGCCATTGGTTTTTAAGAATATTTGCGAAAAGGCAAACAGAGTGACTCAGGACACACGCTAGTAGGCGAGGTGACAGAGGCAAAGAGGACCTGCAGCGCGTCAAAGTGCTTACTGCGTCAAAGCGCTTACTGGTTGGTTAAAGTTGACTTCAGAAAAAGTAGGAGATGATAAGCATCATCCATTCGTATGTTTCGGCTTCGAAACGAAAGAGAACTGTGGTAGTGTAATTTTGGACCAGTATTAATATTTACATGTGTGTGCCAAGCCTAAAAATAGCCTAAAAAAAAGATGCTTGCCAAGTTAATTGAAATTTTTCGCACTAAATATCTCATGCAACACAACCACATAGGCCTACACTACAATAGTTTACCTCGACATTTAAATACTTCTTTCGAAGATTTAGTTTTTTATTTGAAGATATCCTGGCTGTTTTTCTTTGGCATAGGCCTATACAGTAATTAGTATTCTTTACCACAGTCCTCTTGTATCTTAAATTAAAGACGGTAGACTAGCCTACATATGCACTAAAATAACCAAGCTAATGGGTATGCATGCTGTCCTTTGGTAGCTTATTTGTGCTAAATTTAAGAAGCATCACTGTCATAGAAAGTCTGATGCATGCCTATTAAATGCCTCGTCATATTCTCCTGTTGGCCAATACACGCCAGTTTCAGTAGCCTACTATAAATTCAACTGAATTTTAAAGTTATATAAAGTCAACTGAATCTAGCATATTATACCATTATGTCTTACAGGAGCCGCAATCACACATTTTTCCCGGGCCACCGTGAAAGAAATTGAGGAATAAATCGCGGATACCAAAACATTCACCATCGCAGAACTGAGGTGGTACCAATGGTAAGTTGAATTCTATGCAAGCTTGCACTATGCAGTAGTCTAATTGTGAGCATATTAAAGGTGCTCTAAGCGATGTGACACGTTTTTAGGACCAAAACATGTGTTGTTACATACAGCAAACATCTCCTCATAATCTGCTAGCTGCCTGTCCCCTGAACACAATGTAAAAAAAAAAAAGCGGTCTCTGTAGACAGCCCAGGCTCCACAAACGGCAACAAAACACAGTGGGCCAACCTAGCATAACAAACGAAAACGAAACATAACAGTGTTCCAGCCAATAAACGTCAAGGTTCATGAGTCTTTCGGGAGGCATGGGAGGGAGGGGGAGGAGTGAGCTATAACTTATAACGCTTGAACCCTCTCTGGAGCTATCCTCCGTTTTGGTTGACAATACTTCGAACGTCAACAAGAAGTGACGTGAAACAGCATCGCTTAGAGCGCCTTTAAAGAAGCAAAATTCTAAACTACAATTCCTTCTAGTAAATTACAGGCACAAGAGGAGCAGGCCACCCCAGAACTCACAGGGGATCAGCGCGCGCACATACACCACACTGTGACAGCTCTTAGGCAACTCACAAAAAAAATAATTTAAATGCAGTAAATAAAAAATAAAAAAGTCATTTCCTGTAACTGTTTATGTATTTGGCATCCCTATAGAACCACAACGGAAAAACAGCAGGTCTCAGATAACAGCGTAGCCTGAACAAAACCTAGTTGCCTACCTGATGGTCTTAATGTTCCTACACAACTCTGTGTTGAGTCTGACACCAACAGAGGACCAAAAAAACAACATGATTGGTTTCTTCAGAGAACAATGCTTAAAAATGTATAGGGAACATCTCATATTTATGATTCCCAGGACGTTTGCTGGACGTCCCAAGCGTCTCCTAAAGGTTTCCGAAATGTTACGTTCTTTGCACCGCAGGGGACTTCTAAGAAAGTCCCGGGAACTTAAAATTTCTAGCTGGGAAAATGGCAAACAAGACAGGCACTGTGTTTCGCAACAATACTTGGGTTGGATCAGCAGCAAGCACCACTAACCACTCGGTGAGTAGCCGAGGTTTTTTTTTTTTTTTTTTTTTACAACTTGTGTTTTAAGGATAAAAACAACAAATGCCCATTGCTAGCCATTTTGAAGCAGGCAGAGGCGATTCTACAAATAGCCGAGACAGGCACAATCAAAATGTCAACCACTTTATTGCATGTTAGACAACCTGTGAAAGGGGCTCAAAGTGTTCAAAACGGAACTATTCCTTTAACCCATTTAATCCCAAATTTTTCCCAGACATTAAAATATCTACATCATATGCCATTAGTGACCCTATGAAACAAACAATTCTTTTTTTTTTACCAATTTTGATGGAAAAACAGGTGAAAATGTGAGTTTTATGTCTGGTCACAATTGTGACCAGTGGGATCACATGTTGTTTTTTCATAGTTTCTTCATTTATAGAAAATATTTCTCTAGTGCATTCAATAAAAAAGTTCATTTATTTTCACACGTATTAACATTAACATTAAGCATTCCCACAAAATTACTATATAGTTTCAACACATCAAAGAACCTTAAACAACAGCATAAACACTGTGGGTACTGGTAATACAAACAAATAAAAACAAATCTTAAAAACAAACATATTTAGCTTTCTGACTTCAGTGCAACTTACTTTTGTGCAACTTAAAAACACATTAACAAAAATACACATTCAGGTATAACATACTGAATATTCACAATGAACATGAAGACCACAGGTATAGCCTACTTTCAAGTATAGGTCTACAATTGGTTTGGAACAAACTCTAATATAATGTCTTAATCAGTTGTCCACCTTATCCAGGATAACCTAATTTTTCCTGTTTTTGGCTTTTTCAACTTTTATACTATTCCAGGTCCATTATGAAGTGTTATTTTGTGTGTATCTGTATGCAACCATGTCAGTTAATTTGTTTTTAATTGTGTGTATGGTGCGTGTTGGATGGTGTGGGTTTCTGCCTGTGAGAGGTTTTTATGTGTGTATGAATGTACTTTGAGTGTCTTTTCTTTTCATACTTTGTTTTGTCTTCCATGTTATGTACTCTTATCTACACTCCATGGTAGATCTTGAAGCATTCAATGTGTAGTGGTGCTTTGCATTTTTCACAAGCATAGGTAGTACGTTTTGCGCAATGACGGCATTTTGGAACCGGTTCATTGTGTTGATTGGCCAGAATCTCTAGAATCTCTGTCATATCTTGCATTGTTTTCAACAGAAGAAGCCACGAGAGATCTCCTTCCATGGTTCAGTGGTTTTGTGCCAAATCTTTGCATTAGAGACTGTGCCACTATCTGTGAGAAGGTGAGCAGATCGATGGTGCCTCCAACAACATCTCTGTAAAACACATGGCTGTTTACAAGTGCACTGTTAAGAGTCCATGCAAAGATAAGCCACCACCACTTCTTAGACCTGATTTTAATTTGGTATCTTGAGACTTGTAGGTTGTGAAGGTCTACACCATGTGTTCATTGTATCGACTGATGCAATTTGGCTGTTTTATATTGTCAAAAGCACGTTTCTCCTTGTTCCATCTCTTGACCATGTTGTCACTGTAATTCTTCTCCATATTTGTTGACACTGTTACAACATTATTGTCCTTCCAACGGACAAGCAGCTTCTCTCCTTGGGTAAGGATCTCAGAGGTTCCCCGGGGAAACTTCATGAATTTCTTAGATGCTGTGAAAGGAACATCATGAAGACGGTTCTCTCGCAGCGTTCCATAGCTCCCATATCCTCTTTTTGTCATTTCATCAAGGAGTGAAAGCGATGTGAACAGGTTGTCATGGACATATTTGCAAACTTGAGGCACCTCTGCTTGCTCTGCAAGACCAAGGACAACGCTTGGCCCTTGACCAAGCCCTGTTTCAGGGAGGAGAGTGTGAGATCCAGCATATGGCTCCATGTGGTACATGTATCCACTGGATGAGGCAAGGCTCCAGAGCTTGTAACCAAAGCGAATTGGTTTACTCTTTATAAACTGCTTACATCCATGTCAACCAAAGTATGGGACCATGCTTTCGTCCACTGACAGCCATTCCTTAAATGGCATGACAGGAAGTGTTGAGCTCAGAGAAGAGGGGTCTGACTTTAAAAAAAGGGTCATTTGTTATCTTTGTGTTGTCAACCACATGAAGTGATGCCATGATCTCATCAAAGCGATTTCTTCGCATTGGATCAGCAATACTTTCATTGTGTAGATCACTGTCAGCTGACCAATACATGTGTCGTCTTGGAAGAAAATTGTACCCGCTGGTAAGGAGAATCCCATAAAATGTAAGAAGCTCTTCTATGCTGAGGTTTAGGTGTTTACCCTTTGTCTGAGAGGAATACAAGTTTGACATAACCACTGTAAGTTCTCTCAGGGTGGGTGGATACATCAGTAGAAAAACATCCATTGGGTCAGGACACTGTTCCTTTAGGAATTCTGCTGCATTTGGCCGATATACTTTATGTTCTGGGATTGTAGCAGTAACTGGCCTCCTTGACCATTTGAAAACTCTTTCTTTATTTTTGACCACTTTCAGCTTCACTGGTGGCTGATTTTCCTTGCCTGTCTTACTGCTCAAGGCCCTTGGTTCTTCTGTTTGGTCATTCTGACCATTAGATGACCCTCCCTCTTCATTGCCATAGGGGTTGGGGGAGGGGAGTGTGGAGAAGGGGAGATCAAAACGGTCAAGCTGGTCTCTCTCAAAATCTGTGTACATAACTTGTATGTGCATTTAACAACCTGGCTGGCAAATGTCCTGTTTCCCCCTCATAGTCCATATCTGAATGATCACTATCGCAATCACTGATGACAGCGTCTCTCTCACTTTGAGGGACAACAGCAATGTTGCATGAGTTGTGTGGATGGTCATCTTCATCCAGCATATCAAGTATCTGAGACAAAGTTAAACTAAGAGAAAAAAACAGAGTAAAAAGTTAAGTGGAAGTAGATCTACATATGTATACCTAGATACACTGTGTTATCCTACCGGTCACTATTGTTGCCGCTGAAACATTTCTTAATATTATTACCATACTGAACACAGTTGAGTAGCTATTTATGCATACATGGATACTAGACACCTTAAACATTATGTGTGCCAAAAATCTTTTTTGTATCTTTCTGTTAACTTACTTTACTAACCTTTTGTTTTGTTGCTTTGATGCTGCCATCTTCTCCTCATGGTGTACACAGGAAGTAAACAGTTCTAGTTATGTGACAATCATGTGACAAACATCTGATACTGCACATATTTACTTGAAACCTTTTTATTATTTCAATAATTTGTGAAAAAAGTATCAAAACATAATTTATCACAATTTAATACACTTCTAACTAAAAACTTTTTTTCGGTCACTATTGTGACCGGTGGGATTAAATGGGTTAAGTACTGGAAATATTAGATACCTTCAGACTTTTACTTGAGTAACATGCTAGTAGAGTACTTGAACTTCTACCAAAGTAATTTTTCGGTATGGTAACTGTACTTTTACTCAAGTCGAACATTTAGGTACTTTATACAACACTGCTATTTACTTAGAAAATGAAAAATATAGAAAATTTACGCCTTTCTTTCACGTGTATTAAGTCTTCCCAGGATCTTTTACAATCATGTACTGCAAAAGCTTGCTGACCTGCTTCTTAAGCTACAAGCAGCAAAGAATGAGGGATATTTACCAGGTCTTGGTTTTCTTGACACGTAGAAAGGAATTAACCCCATAGTAGAAAAGCTTCGAAATAATCTCCAAGAGGCATGGATCAAGCAAGGAACAAGGTACAAGAAAGGCCATAATGTCATTTATCCACCTTTCTTATTTTGTTTAATTTGTGAACAGCCATGCTGTAATGAAAACAGACCCCAGTTTTATATTACAAGCCTACAGCACACCGAATCACAAAACAGAAAAGACACAAGCAAAGCAGACAAAAATTAGAACACCCATCACGACAAACAAAATGGAAATTGGCACACCTAATAATTGCTTATAAATATTCAGCAAAACGCCCTAAATCAATATTAATATCTATTGAAAGCATGCAGAAAGTCAATGAAAAAAGCATAAATTACAACGTTGACTGTGAAGTGGAAGTTTACCGTTCCATTTCAGCGGATACCAACTGTTACTGAATGGACAGAAGGTTGAACGTTTAGAAATGTTATAATGGTTAAAATTACTTTCATGATTTATGCATTAGTAATCCGCACTGAGCTTTTGTATTTGCCTGTTTACCCAACGTGTGGTGATCATTATTGAAAAAATGATAAAACATGCATGACAGCCATATGTGGATAATTGTGCTTAGCCTACTGCTTATGTTGCAAAAGTATTCAATAAATAACCTATTAATTTGTCTTTATTACCTCAAATATCATTGTTGTAGGGTAGCCTCGTGGTTGGGAGAGTTAAGCCAGTGACAGTGACGAAAAAGGTGGAGAACAAATATATATAAATATATCTAACCCAAAAAAAAACCCAAAACCAAGTGAAAAAAGTATACAAAAATGTAAGAAAAGGAAATTCAAAAAGACTAAACATACAAAGCAAATTAAAACAAGAGAAATGTTGCGAGCCGCCAATCGGCAAAACAAAGCACCACAAACAGGAAAAACAGGGTTTCAGCACTTCTGTGCCACAAACAAAGAACCTTCCTCACTTTCCCTCCATGAGGGTTTAAATAGCTCAGGTGCTGAGCCAATTAGCCAATCACATGGCCTCTACCATCAGGCTCTAATCAGGCTACTAACAGCCAATCAATTAAGGCAGATATGTGCCAATTCACTCCTCCCATCTTGGGGAAACATGCGCAGTTCAAAACAGAAGAAAAGTAGGCCTATATTTAAATGAAAAATACATAACAAAACAGAACTGAACTAATGTGCACCTAAGTAACAGTCTGAAAATAAACAAAACATAAAGCAAATCATACTTTGACAGAAATATAAAGAAATAATAGTGCGACGGGGTTCGCACCGTCACAATCATATTTTCTTGACGACTGCACCATATAACAACCAACCGTAGTTTAGATGTTTAACAGAATTCTTTTATGTGATGTGTTGCGTCTTCGCGATGCATTTTTTGTGCGTACGCATGGGTCAGAGCTTGCATGGAGGTGCACACATTTTACCGCCAAGTTCAGTTTTTATAAATACCAAAGCTTGCGCAGAAAGTGGTGTACGTCATTTGTGCCTACGCATCGTATATAAAGGAGGGTCCAGTCACTTACAGAAGGTCAAGGTGGGGAGCAGGACACCTCAAACTCCTATGTGAAAAGGGCCTACAAGGAAAGTCATGCTCGAAAATCTGTCTGGTTTATGTTGTTATGTTTATGTAGACGTAGCGACCTCATGCTCTCCCGAAAATGTGGTGTTTTGTTCGTCAAATAATTGTCTTTCTGCAAGTGTTTCTCGTCAGTCCACGTCGGAATATGTGTACAGTCGTCAGACTCTCTTACACATTCGGAGAAGCAAGATTTGGCAAGTTTTGAACATGAACGTTGAGATGCTAAGGGAGATAGGACTTCTGCGACAGCCAGCTAGCCAGACAAGGAGGGGTCGAAGGCGGTGCGCTAGGACAAGGAAGCAGGGCAATTGCGGAGGTGTCCGAGTCAGGCTCGAGGCTTAGCCAACTCGCCCAGCCATACCATATATCCTCTTGGCCGACGTACAATCTCTGGACAATAAAATGGATAACATACGACTTCTGAGATCAGCGAATCACAAAGTAAGTGACTGTTGTGTGCTAGTTTTCACTGAGACATGGCTAAATGACAATATCCCGGACTCGGCCATACAACTGGAGCAGCTAGCATGCTACAGAGCCAACAAGGCTCTCCTAGATGGAGGCAAGACCCGAGGTGGCAGGGTCTGTGTTTATATCCGTGACGAATGGTGTTGTGATGCCACCGTAGTACGCAAACACTGCTCATCACTGGCGGAGTTCATAATCATGAAGTGTTGGCCTTTCTTCTTGCCTAGGGAGATAAGTTCGATCCTGTTGGTTGCTACTTATATACCTCCATCTAGCAACAACAGCGATAGAAATGTGGCGCTGAACGAACTGTATCAGGCCATCAGTGAGCAACAAACAGTACACCCAGAAGGTGTCATCATCCTCGCAGGAGATTTCAACCATGCTGATCTTAAAACTGTTCTCCCAAAGTTTCATCAGCATGTACATTTTCCAACATGGGGAGACAATATATTGGACCTGGTCTACACACAGGAAAAAGAAGCATACAAAGCCACCCCCTCCACCACATCGGCACCTCTGATCACCTCACTGTTATGCTAATGCCAGCATACAGACTGAGTGTGAAAGTCACCAAGCCTGTTATGAAAGAGGTAAGGGTGTGGCCACCTCTTCAAGACTGCTTTGGGTCAACAGATTGGGAAATATTCAAGGGAGCAGCCACCTACAATAACATCATAGACATCGAGGAGTACACAGACACTGTGAGCCCATACATCATCAAATGCATTAATGATGTTACATAAATAAAAAGCATCACAACTCGAGCTAACCAGAAGCCATGGCTGACAGGAGATGTCCACAGGCTGCTGAAGGCCAGAGACAAGGCCTTCAGAGCTGGGGAGGAAGCAGGCCTGAGAACAGCAAGAGCCAACCTGTCCCGTGGCATCAGGAAAGCGAAACAGGACTACACACACAAGATAACCTCCCACTTCAATGATAACAAGGACGCACAGAGCCTATGGCAAGGCATCCAGGCTATCACAGACTGCAAGCCTGCAGCGCGTAGCTGTGAGAGCGACACCACTCTGCTCAACAACCTGAACAGCTTCTTTGCACGATTTGAAGCACAGAACAACACACGCCCACAGAAAACACCACCACCTCCACACGACCAGCCTCTGTGCCTGTCTGCTGCCAGCGTGAAGAGGACACTCTCCGCCATCAACGGCCGGAAAGCAGCGGGTCCAGACAACATTCCTGGTAGTGTGCTGAAAGACTGCGCAGAAGAGCTGAAGGATGTCTTCACATACATCTTTAAACACCTTCCTGAGGCAAGCCATTGTCCCATCATGCTTCAAGACTGCCACCATCATACCTGTGCCAAAGAAATCATCCCCAGCCTGCTTCAATGACTACCGCCCTGTGGCACTGACACCCATCATGATAAAGTGCTTTGAACGACTAGTCATGTCACGCATCAAATCCACCCTGCCTACCACCCTGCACCCATACCAGTTCGCATACAGAGCGAAACGATCCACAGAGGATGCAATCTGCTCTGCCCTCCACCCAGCCCTAACTCACCTGGAAAAGAAAGACTCATATGTGAGGATGCTGTTCATAGACTTCAGTTCAGCATTCAACACCGTAATACCACAACAACTCATCTGCAAACTGGACAAACTGGGCCTCAGCACCTCCCTCTGCAACTAGCTGCTAGATTTCCTCAGCCAGAGGCCTCAAGCGGTGCCTGTGGGCAACAATGTCTCAAATAGCATCACCTGAGCACATCACCCTGTGTGCTCAGTCCGCTGCTCTTCACCCTGCTGACACATGACTGCACACCAACCTACAGCTCCAACCACTTTGAAGTTTGCGGACGACACAACGCTGGTGGGGCTCATCACCAAGGGCAATGAGACCCACTACAGGAAAGAGGTTGAGCTCCTGACCACGTGGTGCAGAGACAACAACCTCCTGCTAAATGTTAGCAAGACCAAGGAGGTTATTGTCAAGTTCCTGGGGGTGCACATCAGTGAGGACATCACATCACTGGCCAAGAAAGCACAACAGCGCCTCTACTTCCTGCGCAAACTCAAGCGGGCAAGTGCCCCACCACACATCCTGACCACATTCTACAGAGGAACCATTGAAAGTATCCTTTCCAGCTGCATCACTGTGTGGGGCGGTAGCTGCACTGACTACAACAGAAAAACCCTACAACGCATTGTGAGAACAGCTGAGAGGATAGTTGGTGGACCACTCCCCTCCCTGCAAGACATCTACACCACCCACCTCACCCGCAAAGCCATCACAAATGTCAACGATGCAACCCACCTTGCACACTGTCTGTTCAGCCTCCTGCCCTCTGGAAAGAGATACAGAAGTCTCTGCTCCCACACCACCAGGCTCACCAACAGCTTCATCCACCAGGCTGTGAGACTGCTGAACTCTCTCCCCTCCCGGCTCCCAGCCAGCGGAACCACCAGACTGGCATGAGTATAGGAAGACATATTGGACTCTACTCCCCCCCCCCCCTCACCCCCAACCCACACACACTCCCCAACAAGGAAACAAACACTCTGAACTAAGAACTAAAAACAACACTGTTGACTGAAAACATCTACCTCTGCATTGCAAATTGCACACACCTGCTTCTATATATTTTAGTATTCTTTTTTTTACCACTATTTATATTACCACTACTGCTGCTACAATCTTGTGTTGCACTAAAAACTTCCCAGTGTACATGTTTAGAAATGTTAAGAATTGTTTTTGTTGTGCATCTGCACTTTATTGTTGTCAACGTCTACGCATGGGACAAGTGTGAAACGTAATTTTGATTCCTTTGTATGTCAAGTACATGTGAAGAAATTGACAAATAAAACTGACTTTGACTTTGAAGTCTGTTGCTCCTCTGATACCCCCACTGGACCCCTCTGCAGGGATCCTTCTCCTCCTAGGCAGGGACATCATTCGGGCACATAATGTTAAAACCTTACGCTCAACGGTTTGACATAGGGTGAATAGTCATAGGAGATGATGTCTCACAGGAGCTCATAAACCCACTGTAAGCTCTTTCAAGACAAACATTCTTGAAAACGGGCGACCCAGCAAACATATCTTTAATGATAATGATAAACTGGCTCTTTCCACAGAAGACCAGATATTTCTGAATATCATTAACAGAGTTCAACAAAGATGAGGCCAAGAATTGGGTGGCTCCTCTTCCTTTTTACTCCACTCGACAGCACCTGCCCAACAACAGGGGTCAAGCTGTCAATCATCTAATGTCTCTCTGTCGGACACTGAAAAAGAACACAGAGATGAAAGATCATTATGTGGAGTTTATGGAGAAAATGTTTACTAAGAACCACGCAGAACCACTCCTCCCATTAGCACTAGTCAAGAATGCTGGTATCTTCCAAGCTTTGGCATATACCATCCACAAAAAACAGGAAAAATCAGAATAGTCTTTGACTGAAGTGCCCAGTGCAACAATGAATCCCTCAATGATGATCTTCAATAATACCCTGGTCGGTGTGCTCATCCAATTCAGACTCGAATCTTATGCAGTGATGGCAGATGTGGAGCAAATGTTCCACAACTTCATAGTCAAAACGGAACACCGAGATTACCTTCGGTTCTTGTGGTTTCTGGACCACAATCTTAATGGAGAGTTCCGAATGAGAGTTCATGTATTTGGAAATTGCCTGTCACCATCAGTCGCCATCTATAGGCTAAAGTGGACAGCTATCGAAGGTGAGGAAGATATGGAAGTGATGTAAGGACATTCATTGAATTGCCACAGTTATGTGGATGATGGACTGAAATCCTTTTCTTCAGACACTGAAGCTATTGATGTGCTATGCAGAACTCAGAAAATGCTGCCACAATCAAATCACGCTTACACAAGATTTCATCAAACATTTTGACTGTTACAAGCGCCTTTCCTAAAGAAGATCTGGCCACCGGACTACAGGGCCTGGATCTTGGGAAAAGCATTCTCTTAAGCGCTTACAGTAGATGAGCATCCCACGAATGTACACAACCATTCCCTCGTTTGCAGCTCAGAAGATAGAGGTAATCGTTTTCTGTGATGCATCCATAACAGCCGTGGGTACTGTTGCTTACTTGAAGCTTTGCTGATGGTTACAGTGAAGTGGGTTTCCTCTTCGGTAGAGCAAGATTATCTCCAAAACCAGGCATCACAATCCCGAGACTGAGGCTCTGCGCAGCAGTGCTGGCCGTGGAAATAGCAGAGTTGTAGTTGATGTGAGCTTTTACACAGACTCAAAAGTGGTATTGGGTTACATTTTCAATGAAAAGAGATTAATTTATGTTTACGTCCATAACCAAGTGGAACGCATCAGGCGGTCCACACAGACATACCAGTGGCATTATGTGCCTACTCACATGAACCCTGCTGATCATGCCATGAGAGCACTGCCTGCTGAACAGACTCTAGGCAAAGTCAAAAACAGGAACAGTCCTACAGCCTTGTTGACCCCGATGTGGATCCAGAACTGTGGCCAGAGATTGTGACCTGTACAACCACTCCTAGAAAGTCTGAAAGTAAACTAGGAAGTGCTAGATTTAAAAGCAATTGCTAAACTTCACATTGCAAAGTGTTTCAAAGAGGAAAAAGAGAATGTCTGCCGAGGTTGGCAGAAATTAACTTTGATTTTAGCCTGATGAAGCTGGTCTTTACCACAGTCATTTGCACTGTTCAGAGAGAGAGACATTCATTGAGGATTTACAACATTCAGAGTGGCATCAGCCTGTAAAGACATCCAGCCTGCAAGTTGAAGCCCTTTGTGGACATTAAAGGGATAGTTCGGTTTTTAACACATTGAGCCCCTTTCACAGGTTGTCTAAAATGAAATAAAGTGGTTGACACCAAAATGTTGATGATTGCTCCTGTCTCGGCTATTTGGGAAATATAGAATCGCCTCTGCCTGCCTTTAAAATGGCTAGCAATGGGCATTCGTTGTTTCTATCCTTTAAACACTGGTTTTAAAAAAGTGCTACTTGTCAGTGGCAGTTTAATCCACCTCATGCATCACACATGGCCTGATATTGGGATAGCATGATAGGGGTCGAATTCTAGATGCAACGCTACTGCAACATGGGCATGCAAAGCTCACAAGGTAACATTGGTAACATTCATGGCTGAAGTAACTGCAATCATGATTGCGCGGCCCCTTACAACAGTTTCAACAGATCCAGCACCCTGTGGTTCTTACCTCTGCCATTCTGCTCACACAGAAGGACAGCATGCCGCCAGTGCCACCAGGCCAGTTTAAAAGCAGTGACCTCGTCAGAGGGCAGTGGAGGCATGTGCAGTACTTGGCTGAGGTATTCTGGCATAAGGAATACATCAGTGGGCTTCAAGATCGACGGAAGTGGCGAACACCAAGGCCAAACCTCCAAGAAGGAGTCGTGGTCCTTCTGAAGGATGCTCAGGAGAAGAGGAACGATTGGCCCATCGGACTTGTGAACAAAACCTTTCCTAGTGAAGATGGCAGTGTCAGGAAGATGGAGGTCAAGATCATGCGGAAGGGTGAACAGAGACTCTTTTTAAGGCCTATAAGCGAAGTCGTTCTTCTGGTGTCTAAAGGTAGTACTTAAGAGACTGTGGACTCATATTTTGTATAAGCTTGTTTGGGTGACATCTTTAAGATGTCAGGTGGGGAGTATTCTGTCCCTTGACGTAATTAGGTCAAACACATACCTCAGATGTACATATTTGACAATAAATAAACTAAATCTAAAAGCAAAGCTAAATTGTGCCAGCGGTTTATTAGAAAAAAAATTAAACACTTGTGCAAAAAATAACACATCTCATGTACACCTTATGACCACCAGATGGCCGTTGAAACCTACATATTGCAGAGCTGTATTTAGAGAGAGTTGGTCAATTCAGCGAATGGGGTGCGTATGTTTGGATTTGATTTAAACTTTTTGACAGACCATAGAAGTTTCATCCGGATAGGGTGATTGCAGTCAGTCATGGTGAGTCACATTGGTAGTGCAAACTCAATTTTAATATAAGTAACACATGCTAGCGAACTAATGTTTGCTAGGAAGGTAACAGTTGCTATTGTGCTAACATCATATACAGTACATAGTTTCTTTGACACAAAACTGGAATTAATTGGGTCATGACAGGCTTAATAAAGATCATTATTGCCAAGATCTGTTGTCAGTCATTACTCCAGCTTTTGCAGTTTCCTGGATACAAACATATCCAAAGACATCACACTACGCAATGACGTAAAAGTGGACCATAAAAACTCAACCACATATAGAGTATTTTCTGCTGATGTTTCTGGTTGTGTCACAAGTGTCATGGTGTCAAACTTCAGTCGAGTCGGACACATTTAACAGTCAGTCACTGTTAAATGTGTCCGATCCGCTCCTAGCATTCTTTGTCATACTTTTCCCTTCGTATTTCCTTGTCAGTCATGAAAGAGCAGCATAACGTTATTGATCAGAATCATTGTTAAGGATCAGTCGTGGTCATAAAACCGTTTTTTTTCCATTAGACTGGCCTGTTGTGTTGAAAAACAGCAATTGTGTGCACCGCTCTTCAGCCCTTTATAGTGAATACGGAATACGTAACGTGTGAGAGAGCACTCCGCTAGCAAACGATTTATGTGATGCTATCTGGTTACTTGTATGAAGTATTTCTTGAATTTCCCCTTGGGGATCAATAAAGTATCTATCTATCTGTCTATCTAAGTATATTGAGAATCTTTAAACCTCTCATGAACCAAACCTTGTGGCAAAATGTGGTCCTCACTGTACCTCGTGACATTTCAAACAAGGGATCAAATTGCATAATTGGTGAGGAAGTTCTTTGAGTTCTTAATTAGATTGCAGACAACAATTTTTCATGAGCACAGCGATCACTGTCTGTTCAGGGAATTCCTATTAGAGGGAATTAGGACAGAATCAAAGAATAAATAAAAGCTTGCCCCCTGGGAAATCACAGCAACAAGCAGATACATGTTAAAACTCTTGAGTACTTGCTCATTGGTGCCAACATGGGACTCCACGTGTCATTATACCACAGAGGGCAAAAACAAAACACAAAACACACAAGTGCCTTCAACCTAGATGAAATTATGAATCAATTGCAAAGACTTATGAGTACCGGTTGAACCTACCGGTATATAGTTTCACTCCATCTATGCCTGTACCACAGGTGTGTATCCTTCTTCTACCAAGTTAACTAAAAACAGGAGAAACACAATTGCTTAAGCATGCAGTAAAGATGGTTCACATTTAAACAATAATGTATCCTTCAAAATCAGATTCTGACATCCTTTGCATAAACACAAGTTACTGATTCATGTTCAGTTATAATTAGTACTTGAATCAGATCATATTATATAGCCTCATTAGCCTATGGAATTGCAAAGGATAGTCTTAATGAGTGCTTATTTGCAGTTAAATCAAGATGACCCAGGAATGGCATAATAACGAATGTAATTGAGGAGTAGCCAATTCCGTCTGATTAATGTGTGTGAGTAATAGAGTTAGGGGTCCTATCCTTGGATAACTGGCATCAGAACAGTCTAACTGACTCGATTCTAAAGCACCCTCCACAAAGCACTAGTAAATATTACAAAAACATGGTGGAATAAAGAAATAATATGACATATTACATATAATTTATTATATTGCAATGATAAAACAATATTATTTACAATCTTACATGATTATAACCCTTGACCAACAAAACATATAAATAGTTATCACCTTTTCTTCATTACCATGTTTTGCCCTGGGGATATTATGCAAAATGCATGATTAACTTAGGGTAGAGAGCAAAAATGGTTGCTATGGTAACCTCAAAGCATTTACTATGGTGTAGGCCTATAGTATCATTGTAATCCTTGACAAAAAAAAAAAACTTTTCTGCATTTTATTCAAGTGATATGATGAAAAATACACTATTTGGTAATAATGGTAAATAAGCTGCATTTTTTAAAATGTTCAGGATGCCAAATGTAAGAAATGTCATACTTTTATGAAAAAGTAAAAAATAACATCTGAAATTTGGTATGAACTATAGGTGGGACAATTGTGGGGTTAAACATGAGCAGAGAAATTGCTATGCCAAAACATTCCACCATGCATACTGATGGTCTCTGATGTTTGGGGGTTGTTTTACTTCCATAGACTTCATTAATCTTATTAGGGCAGATGTAATCACGACCTCAATGGAACACAATAAAAGTTTGTCATGCTTGGTTAATAAACCAAAACATTTTTCAACATTCTACCAAAATGTTCTTAAAAAAGGTGCACTGATCACAGAATAAAGCCTAGGTTGTTTTAGTCCTCAATGCTCTGTTAATAGTAAACAAATGGGCTTTAGATACTCTATTCAAGAGGGGACCTTGGGATACAGGCAATCTGGATAGATTTGGTGAAGAGGAAGGGTCTCAAATCCTCTTCTCGTGCTCTCCAACTGTGCGGTATGGATATGGCTAGCATTTATATATTTTGCAAAGAATAGCTTTACAGTCTATGAAATGTAGGAACGCTAATACTTGTGCCATACATGTTTTTTTTTGTAAGAAAATATTTATTTCTTTTAATGACAAATACATGTATAGGATGTTTTAAGTGTGTGTACATATGTTTAGACTGCCAGCAGTGCCTATAGTTGTGGTGGGAACTGTACTTTTGGAAGCTAGGTTTCATATCAGTCTTAGGCATAATATCTTCTCATATTATTAACCTTTAGACATATGAGATTTTTAAAATACTAATTTTATTGGAGTATAAGTTACCTAAATTAGTTAAATGTGTTAGTTGTATTTTAGTTTTACACAATTAAAAGAAAATCAGATTAATTAGGTCAACATGAAAACTTATCATGATGGACGGGAAGAGAAATCAACTATACCTGAGTAATATAAACACTAATATTAGTATTCAAACTGATCTCCTTTACTTCAGCTTTCTTTACTACTCACATAAAAGATTTAGGTGAAGATGAAGTCACATTAAATCACATTAAAATGTCACTGAAAAAAAGTTGCATGTTGTGAGTTCATGGTTGCAAAAGATTATTTATATAAAATCACAGTTGCAAGGAATTAGAGCAGTGTTAACTTTTACCTGTGAGAGACAGGTATACATAAATTATAACTCATTCTGTAAAATTTAAAGAAAAAAATATTGTAATTATGGTAAAGGTAATTTTGGACAAAGGTGTCTGCTATGTGTATATAAACATTATAATCATCAAACACTGCGCACAACTGTTGGCTCATCAGCTAGAGTTAAAATGTCAGCAGAAAGATTTAAACATCAAATCTTAGTCAATATACAATATGCACTTAGATTTTAGTTACTGTACATACTGTAGAGAAAAATGACAAAGCCTATATTCTGACCTGTAACTGTGCCACTCGTTACCTCTAAAAAAGGGTGTGACCCAAAGATATTTGGAACATCTAAAACTTAATGTCAATAATACAACTGATTCATGTGATCTGATTCATGTGATGTTTAGAAATAAACCATTTTGGCGTGTATAGACAATTCAAAGGCTTTTGCTTTTTGTGGTCATTAGAAACACTGAACCATCAGCAAACTATATATAGACCTATTTTGGTAGAAAAAGATCTGTTAATTACAATTTTTATTTTTTAGCAATAGTTAGGAACATCTTTTACTTGCTTCAGTTGAAGTGTGCTAAAATGGGCTCAGTTAGTGTAGTAGTAACATTAGGAACAGTGTTGAATATCATTAAATGAATATCTTAAACATTCAGGTAGAGCCATCAAAAAACTGGCATGTAGCTTTAAGAGACAAAACTGAATACACTTGCTATATTTATATCCAGCATGTTCTAGTATTTGTGGTTTAATAAGAAGACAAGAGAAGCCTGTGTAACTCCACATCTGGCAGTAATACAGCCCCCACCCTGCATAAGAAAAAAAAAATCTCCACTTACTCATGAAATACTTTTGTTGTCAGTGTCTGGATAACTATATCATCATCCAGAACCTCTTTTATTAACAGTGACAGCCTACATCAGAATACCCTTCTCATTAAACTCTAGTCGCGCCCAAATTTTTATAATTTATTTGATAAAGTCATTGCAAGGGACGAGAAAGAGATATTAAAGATACAATTACAGAAAGCATTCTCCAGTATATCATCAACATTGAATACCTACATTTTGTTTATACTGTTTTTGTATCAAAAAAGCTGGTACCAATTTACTATCACTTTTATGTAAATGGGATGGCACACTGAGAGAGGATGAAAAAAGAGTAAAGCCTGGTGAAGAATCCTACAGAATGATACTGTTGACAGCAATAGTAAGTTTGAGTTACTGGTATTTCTTTCATTTTGACATGATAACTGTAAATGAACGAATTGCTGATGTGCATTTAGAAGGCCATGCCACCCTGAGCAATTTATCAAGAGGTTCACTGAAAGTAGACTACGTTATAGCCAAGGGGAAGGTTTTAGAGCAGGTGTAAGACTTCTGTTTTGCAGGTTTTGTTGAAAAGCTGTTTTCCTCTTGTGTGCATAAATTGCTTCCAGAAGTAAATAAAATGATCCCATGTGTATCTTGGAAGGCTACAGGCACTTTTGTAACTGAGTAAAGTTTTGCAGTTATTGGGCAGTTGTTGTGATATGAGGGAGTTCAGAGGGCTAGCCTCCCACATCTTATCTAACAGAGAGTTGAGCTTTCTTTGGGTCAGCACTCGTATGTCATGAAATACTCAGATAATACTGTTTTTAGGTTGCTTAATTGGGAACCAACCAAAGGCATTTGGCAACATAATGACAACATGATAAATGCACACATTTGGCAACATGATGGATATTTGGACAACCAAATAAAGACTTAAAGTGGAGAAAACTTTAATATGAGAGTACTATAATAGGAAACACTATATATTGTTAAAACAAAACAAAACAAAAAAAAAAACAGAACATATGGTTCAGTTTTAGCAGATTTCAGGTTTGAGAAATGAAATACTGGATGTGTTTGATGTGCCCTCCATATTCTCTTACAGTACCTCGTTTGTGTGTAGTTCATATGAAGTGCTGGTCTGGTCAAGACATCACAGTCCTGTTCTTGTGAAATTAGGCTGCATGCAATACATAATGTACTTGCTATTTTTACACCATTCCTTGTACGTATTGTTGAGAAGTTCATGTTAATGTATGAGTGTATCGGACTGGATATTATGCACTCTTTTACTAGATGCCACTGGTATTCTCCACAATTCAGAAAGTATTTTTATATGGACTGTAATGGTGATATGTAATCATCAACAACTTTCATAGTGCACAAGGTATAGTTACCTTAATTTAAAGGAATTAAGGTTCTGAATCATTGTCTGTTTGTGGTATCAGATAAAAATTATTAATACCCAAATTATTATTAAATTATATAAAATAGTGTTTGTGTGTGTGTGTGGGGGGGGGGGGGGGGGGGTCACTTCCTGTATGATACTGTAACATAGCATATTGGCTATGGCAGAGATTTTCACTCCCTCAATTTAACCACTAGGTGGTGTATGGTAACCACTGGGACGAAGAGAAGGTGCCCCAACCCCCACCCCACACAGAAAATACCAAAAATGGGAGAGAACACATTTACTTTGTTTGTTAAGTTACTGTTCCAAAACGGCTGAAAAACGGCTGTTATATAGAAAAACTGCTTTTATATAAAAACTATTATTTTCTTCATAGTTATTTGTAAAATACATCATTATCAATCCAAAATATATATACAATACAATACAATACAATAAACATGTTTAATATCTCACTCAGTGTCATTAATTGTCTATATAGGCAATGTTTTATGCTATTAACCAAAGCCTTTCTTAAAAGTGGAAACAAAAACTCTAAGTTTTTGAAAATAATAAGCTTTAAGAAAATAATTCACTTAGGGTTCAGAAATCTATGCTATTAAGTTCATTCACTGTTAGTGTTTTCTTAATTTTAGTGTTAACCTATATTGTAAGTGACATTTGGACTAATAATATTTTTAATGGTCTATTTTTTTTTAACAATTCTTAGATGTAGGACAGGAAGCATTATTGTTTATTGACCCAATATATTTCAAGTGTCAGTCATTTTCAAAGTAATTCCTTTCAAGATGAATGAAAACATGATGGTCCTATCTGAATGAATCCATCCATTTCCGACTGTTTGAATGACACACGCACAATTTACCTTCTCTTTGCTTTTTACCTCTTCTGTATAAGAGTTGCCTTCTGGCCACATCAGATTGATGTTCCTACATGCCATCCATTGCGATGGAATGGCATATCACCCTGAAAATCATCCAATCAGAATGCTAGTCTTAAGAGCAAACACTGAACAGAGAAGAGTGGCCCACACTAAGCTCCGAGCAGTACTGAAGAGGGTCCTCTAGACGCCGATGTAATAGACAGGCTTATGATGTGTAAATAACAGGCCACTTAATGGCCCCCCTGGCTTGCGCCGCCTCATTGCGCTTCCCGATTGCATTCAAATCACTTGGGAGCAGGACAGAGAAGATAGAGTGGGTGTCCTGGCTCATTCCACCCTCCAGCCCTCCACACTCCTGCTTGAAGGCTAATCTCATTGACCTCAGAAGCAGCAAGATCGGCGTAAGGTTTTAGAGTCAGAGAACTTAGTCACTCACAACCCTACATGGCTTACCTTTCTAAAGCATGCGTATAATTCATCCTTTGTAGTGGAGATATGACACGGATTTTGTTGCCTAGCATTAAGTCTGCAAGGACAGGCATGGTAAAAAACTGAATTATTTGCCATCAGCGATTCTGTTAAAAGTATGTGCTTAAAGTTACTGAAGTGTTTTTCTGTTTATCTTTTGTAATTATAAATATATATTATATAACAAACATGAAGCTGAAACGTACAGTATAATAGGTAAGTTGATACAACATTGGATTTTTTTTAGTGGCATGATGAATAATATTGGGAGAAGTAATATGTGCATTTTAAGACTACATAATCTGCAAGATGAAAAAAAAATTCAATTACTTCAATCATTCATGCAATTACAATTGTATTCTTTTTATACTTCCTTAGGTACTATAAAATATCACAATTATATTCTGGCTTGAAGTTTAAAGAAGATAACATTCTCATTCTTCTAGTTTTTTGAAGCCTTTCAGGATAAAGGTTTTAGGATAAGATCAATCACTATTTCTGGAAATGTATTAAATATTTTGTGCATGCAGAACACTGTCATCTTAGGCTCTCTGCTATTAAAAGCATTGTATGAAATGTTATTTCCATGTAATTGTAGCAGATCTATAATCAATAACTTATCAAATTATACTTCACATTTATGAAATGTAAAGAAGAAATATTTTCTTGGCTGTGCTGAGTTTTTTAGCAGGCAATAGTTCATGGATAATTTATAATAATTGCAAGATAATACTATGTTCTCCGGTTAAACAAGCACAATGTAATTAGCTTAAAATAGTTTACTGTTTAACCATGATCTATTGCAGTTATACAGAAACCTGTTTAACTGATCAATGTCCAGTAAGCATTGTGTTTATTCTACTATAACAATGTTGTGAAAACTATGGAATTTTGTTACAGTGCATCTGTTGGATGACGTCTGTAGTGATCCTTCAACATGGAGTGGACACATGATACAGTCAGAAATTGATTCAGAGTAGCTCTTTTCGCCCTTGATTTGAAGCTTGTTTCCGCACTGCTTTGCACACATCTATAAGTTCTAAGAGGTATTAACCTTGAAGCCTCACTAGAGCTGTGTCCCAAATTAATTTGCGGGTCTTGAAGGCTAGCTTGGAATCTGTATGTTGTTACATTACCTCAGCAAAGTCTAAACCGCAAAATGACCCTCTTTTGGAAATCAATAGCTACATTTTATGTTGACAGATATATTTCAGCAAGAAAAGAACAGGGTAAACAATAGTGCATACAAAGTACACCTGTCCACCAAGGCTACCCAGTTCATCTGCCACTGCCTAATACCTCTCTGCCCAATGTGTGATCATAGTCATAGCCAAAACATTTCTAGGACGAACATTCCAAAGCACCCTCACTTATGAGTCAATAGCAAGACTGTAATGAATGCAGAATGTCTCCTTTAAAAACTTTGGCAGATGTATAAAACAAAACACAATGACTGAAAATAAAACTCTTCATTTGGTTTGATTTCCATCATCAGTGACTTAATACAAATGTAACAATTTAGTTGAATAGAAAGGACTTGCCAGAATGCCAGATGTGTGATGATGTCCACTTGGTCTTTCACAGCACAGGCCAAAGTGAATTCTGTGCATGTATTTATTTGATACCTTAAGAGTGGTTTCCGGAAACCAGTATTAGCACACCAGGAGCTGCCTTGTAATAATTAGGGGGTTAAAAGGCGTCTGGCCACACAGGAGGGCATTACATCAGAACATTTACTCACTGACCCCAAAGGTCAAGGGTGAAGGGAATATTTAAGAATGGTCCATTTCCTAAGCACCCCAATGCAGGTGGAGGTTTATTTAGTGCTGTTTACCCCATGGTGAGTAAAGTGAAAGAACTGGGGATTCACATACCTAGCAAGTATTACTACTAATACTAATTTCACATACTGTAAAAGGACCACCTTAGAACTAAGAATAAACCATGACATGATGCCTTAAGGATATTTATAGCAGGATATACAGGATAAATAACATCTACACATGATGTATAAAACCACTCTTTTTATAGAGCAGACAGCCATTTAAATTAATCTTTTATCTGTAATGGCAAGTACACCATTTGAAATGATATTACGCAGAACTACTGCAGCGCAATAGCTCTATGCTGCCAGCAACAGATCTGACCAGTACCATTGTAATTAGGGGTAACCACTTGACTATAGCATTGGTATAACCTGGGCATCAGTTGTGTTGCATTTGTTTTTGAAAGAACAATAAAAACAATGGCACATTTCTTACTAAAGAATTCTAAATATAGCTTTACTTACTGTAGTCTATTTTACAATGTGTTTATTTAACTCATTTGATGCAACATCATACACATTTTTTAAAGTAGACTTTATTTTTTGCAGTGAAGTAAGCATTACTTATTTTATAGTCCCTTGTTGCCCTACATTTCTTATAACATTTAGATCAACTGAATGGAAAAAAACACTAATACCTCCTTATAAGTGTAAGAGCAGACACTCTGCTGCGTAAGGGGCCTTATTACTAATTCCTGTAATTTTGACAGCAAATTACATAAAAGAGTTTAAAGTGTCACACCAGGTCACAGGTCATTACTGACCTGAGGCAGCCAAATCAGAGTAAACATAACCTTTATTAAGGAGAGAGACTATAGTTTTGACATCTTGTAGTGTTCCGACATCATTCTTTTGTAGTGATATTATCCACAGAGACACATTACATCAAAATCTTTGACTACAATTGGTGGTACAATTTGTCACATAATCCATACTTTGTGGAGTGCTAATGTAATGGCATAAAAGTGACAGTTGAGTCCCATATCCTCCAGTGAGCAAAAGGGCTTGGGTCTGATCATGTTAATAGAGGAGGGATTAGTCCAGACATTGTCGACATTACCACACTGAACATGACCTTGAGAAGAATTCCAAGCCTCCCATTGTAGAAACACTGTGCTTTCTATTAATTCCCCACAGAAACAAAGATATTACTACAATATGATACAAAATAAAGTGTTTTTTTTAACTATTTTTCTTATTATTCTTATATTCTCTTATTCTTATATAATTAGACAATGTGATGTGTACATGAATTCTTTTAAAAATGATTTATTAGCAACTATTCATGTAATTGTTATGGAAATAGGCTTGAAGAGAATAACAGCCCAATAACTGTTACTAGTTTTTCTACAATGACACAAAATGTATGTTTTTAGAATGATGCCTTTATACCTTTAACAGAGAGGACAGACTCCATTGTCATGACAGCTGTCACCTTCTAAGGTTTGAAAATATTAAAGTGCCCATAGAACACATTTTTTGAGCATCATAAATTGTTCTCTGAGCCTCAATAATAGCGTATGCAAATTTGTGTGGCTGAAAGTGACCCAGGAGCACTGCTAGCGCGTTGTTTACAGGCTCATTTAAAAGGCTTAGAACGGAAATATTCGTAATTCACGAAATTCCCAAATTCATGAAGCAACAGGGGATTGGACCAGAGACGTTTCCAAACGATCTTTGGTTGGACCATGCAAATATAGGTGTATCTTAGTGCTGCTGACGCCAAGAGCCACCTCGTTTCAGACTGGCCTTTTTCAGCCCAGCCATTTCTAGCTTGAAATGTACATGTAGAATGAGGCGGAAGATGGCCGTTTAAGTTTTGCTATGGTCCATTGGATACGGTAAGCTACCTAAATTCAACAATAACAAGGTAAATGGTAACAAGGTAAAAACTTTAAACATTATTGATATTTATCACATTTAGAAATTTCTAAATTTCTAAAACGACGTCATAAAAGGCATCTTGAAATTCTATAAAATCTTGAAAAGTAAAGGCAGGATTGAGAACATTTTAGCAGGGTAAAAGAAATATATGTTGGATACTCATATCTGAAATGTTTCATATGCTTAATGGTCAATTGCTCAATTATGGACAAACAAGAAGTAGATTGTTTTATTCTGTTATTACAAGAATTATTGTAACTGTACAGTAACTATTATTCTTACATGATTTGTTTTTAAATCAGAATGGGGAATGTATTCAGTGTACAGAAGCGACCTCCAGACACTGATACCAGTATTCATAAAACTGTCACTGTGAAAGAGGTAAATGACAAACGGAAAAATGCCATAATATTTCAAAGAGATTTGTTGTCACTGTTTCCACATTTTAAAAGGCGGTAATTTCATGCGTTTGCTCTTGTGCTTTGAGTAAAAGACAACTTTAAACATTTTTTTCTCTTTTCCTATTTACTAGTGACCCCCAACAAAATGTTAGCTGCAGAATATAATAAGAAGCTCAAAATAATCCTATAAAATAGTCTACATTCTAATACAATATGAAAGATTAAGCAGGCAATAGTGAAATATAAGAGTATTATGCCATGAGATGTTTAATCTCCTCCTCAAAATGCAACAAAATGTGACAATTAAAAAAAGCCATATGTGGATTTTTGTCTATCAGATAAATGGGCATGGATATATCTCTCAGAAGAGTACAGCAACCTGTATACAAATGGCCAGAAAAGACAGTTTTCTGACATCACAAAGATGTGTTTGTAAATGTAATAGCTTTGTAAATGTAATCCAAGAGAGAAACTTTATCACCTTGATAATAAAGAGTGATAAGCAATGACAACAATGACAACTATCTGGCTCGTGTACTGTTTTGTAGATGTTGAGATATCTAAACAGGCTAAGGTAGAAAGAGCACATTTTAAATGTTTTTTGCTGGTTAAGAAGTGCTAAATTATTTATTTCTTATTTTGTCATTGTGCAGTTTATGAATTCAATGAAATGTAATTATTCCGTGGTATTCGCAAAAGTTTTGCACTGGTTGAAATGTTATGTCAATGTGTTAATTGATTTGTGGTTGTAATTTGATTTTGATAGCTTAGCTATAGGCACAAACATACGCTTAATCTTGTCATGGCATAAGTCTATTCAAATTTAAAGGGCCCGATTTTCCAGTTCAGTCGCGCATAGTCTGAAGTCTTAAACGCAGTTGTCTTTGGGGGAGGGGCCAGCACAGAACGCTATACTGCCTGTAGGATAAGTGAACATCGCGCCTGGCGCATAGTTCAAATGGGTTGTCTTAAATTAGTAAATTAGTCATGGGTGTGTTTGGGGTGTAGCATGTTACAAACCATTCCCTTTAAAAGTCCGTATTTCATGTTCTATTATGTATTATGATGGCGGATTATACCTGGCGAAATGTTTTGTGTGTGAAGAAAATGTGCGTGACATGAAGGCACGGGAGATTTACAGTATATATAACCAAAATATTAACTTCTGATGGTGTAGCCTAATATGTACGTTCTTGTTTCTTGACAATCTCGCTTAAAAGGTGTATTTACATCCCTGTGTCCGCCACTGGTCAAATAGGCCTTCAGTTAGGTCTACTTGTTATTAATTCTCAGTGCTTACTGCAATCAACTAAAGTTTGCAAATATTATATATTTTAATAAAATAACCATGTGATGTACATTTGAATTTTATATTTCGAGGAATGGGCTGCCGCTTGCTCCTGCTGATGAAAGAAGCAGCTGCCTGCACTCTTCCATATCCCCAAGCACTAAGCGCCCATAAAATAGCCTTTGAACAATGCGCGAATGATTCCTGACCAGGTTTTTTCTGGTCAGTGGCGAATTCACGTTTACTTCTTGTAAAATAAAAAATTCGCGCTATGCGCCGTACCGCACCCCTTCTTTTCAATGACACGCTCGACAGAGCGCAAAGCCATCTTGACAGCGTACATTTCTGCCGGAAAAAAAGAACAATGCGCTCGCACAAAATAGCAATGGTAGGTTGCGCAAGTCGCAAAAGCACTGTGCGCCGTGTGCATTATCGGGCCCATTATCATGGTTTACACTTTCCATTGACTACACCTGCATACGTGGTTAATCCGAAAATCCTTGTTCCATGTTTTCCTGATAGACACCTTGGCACAGAGACTGCCTTCATTTTGGGTTAGTAATGCCCCTTTCCTAAGGTTGCCGATTTCGACTTTAAGCGCTGTAGTAGGGGCAGGCATTTACAGAGGAGAATACGCACAGTACTGGCTCTGGTTCCCAGTCTGACTCCAGCTCCTGAGGCATCCAGTCCAGTTTCAGTCCGGCTCTCGAGGCTTTCAGTCTAGTCCCTAGTCTGGATCTAGCTCCGACTCCTCATCCTGGTCTCCTGATCCTCCCTAAGTTCTTGTCTAGGTCCCTGGCCTTCTGGTCATCCACTAGCCTCCAGCCTTTGGCCCCTCAACCCACCCTACTTGAACTATATAATAGAGACATTTAGAGACATATAATTTCACGTTGGGCGCTACAGTCTGGGGCTACTACTAGTCTACCCAGGCCCGACGTCACGAGGGGGCGAAAGGGGGTGTCCCTGCCCTCTACTGAGGACTCAATGATCACTTTAATTTTTATTAAAAAAAATATTATATTGCCTATAATGACCACATAAATAATTTCTCTTTATATTTGAAATATTAACAGTGGTAATTCACTCATCCAATGGGAGGCTTGGAAACATTTCAAATTTGATTGGTTAACGATTGTTGTGCACAATTGTTGCTGTGTACGTTGCACTGACATAGAGTGCGGCACAGACGGAGAGTGTTGGTGCCGCATAGGCCTAATTATTTAAAATGGACATAAGAAAATGGATGGTGACAAAAAACAAGGTGGATGACCCAGAGCCAGGCACATCGACCACCTCAACAGACCAGGACGACACATGCAGGCAGTTGATAGGATATGAGAGTGTCGGTAAAGTGAAGCTCCCACCAGGTGATCTGGGTCAATAGTGTCCCGCTCAGCCATTGCTAAAACAGTTCCCAAAAAGGCAGTGGAGCAAAGATTATCAGTCATTTTCAGCCTCTTGGTACAGAGAGAGAGATTGGCTCTAATTTTCTATTAAGAGTGACACTGCATTTTGTTTTCCGTGTAGGAAATTTGAAGGCAGCGATTCCGCATTCACAACCTCAGGAAACATGCTACAGACAAGGCTAAAGGGTTCGCCAGACATGCTAATAGCAAAGAACATATTACATGTGTGGTATCGGTATCGTGGTGTCGAAATACGAAATTTCAATACTGGTGAATTCTGCTCAGCTGTCCCAAAATTACATATATATATATATATATATCTGGAATTGTAGACTTAATTTAATTCCTTGTCTCAAACGAACTGCCATTGCACTTCCTGACGTAGCGTGTGACATCATACACTCTACAATCGCAAGGCTACAAACTCAGAACACAGACGCTTTTATGGCGATATCTGGCGACTTCAACCACATAACACTGGATTCTACCCTGACTAATTTCTACCAGTTTGTTCATTGCCCGACTAGGAAAAACAGGACAATAGACCTCATGTATGCAAACGTGAGGGACACATACAGCGCCACCCCCCTTCCCCCACTAGGAAAATCAGATCACAACCTCATTCATCTGCAGCCAATGTACAAACCAAAAGTACAGAGGCTACCGTTTGCCACACGCACTTTCAGGAAATGGACACCAGAAGCGGATGAGGCTTTGAGAGACTGCTTTGAATCCACAGACTGGAGTGTACTACAGAATGGAGGAGATCTGGAGGAGGTCACACACTGCATGACTGACTACCTGAACTTCTGTATGGACGTTGTTGTTCCCACAAGAACTGTGCGCTGCTTTCCAAACAACAAACCTTGGATAACCAGCAATGTCAAGACCCTTCTAAATAGGAAGAAGATGGTGTTCAGAGAGGGGAACCAGGCAGAACTGAGGCGCGTACAGGGGGAGCTCAAAGTCAGGCTGAAAGAGGCCAAGGAGGAATACAGGAAGAAGGTGGAACAGAAACTGCAGGAAAACAACATGAAAGAGGTCTGGGAAGGAATGAAGTCCATTACTGGCCTGGGGAAGAAGAGCAGCTGCTCTGTGGAGGGAAACTTGGACAAAGCAAACAAGTTAAACTGCTTTTACAACAGGTTTGATGGCCGTGCTCAAGCCTCAATGGACGTGGACTGCCCAGACACCGTCTGCTTAACGGCCCAAGTCACACCTCCCCTTTCACTCTAAAAGCAACACTTACAATCGCCAGAGGTACCCATCCCCCACAGGATACAGACACACCTCTCCCCCCTCCATCCCCCTCAAGGTGATAATGACCATGGTAACTCCTCTCCCCCTCAGCTCCTCCCCCCACCCATCGTCACGGCAGATCAGGTCAGAGGACAGCTGAAGAGACTCCATCCCAGGAAAGCAGCCGGGCCCGACGGACTGTGTCCAAGACTGCTTAAAGCCTGTGCTGCAGAACTGGGAGAGCCACTTGAGCACATCTTCAACTGGAGTCTCCGTCTAGGGAGAGTCCCATCACTGTGGAAGACATCATGTCTCATTCCTGTCCCCAAGAAACCACACCCAAGTGAGCTTAATGACTTCAGGCCAGTCGCTCTCACATCACACCTGATGAAGACCATGGAGAGACTGGTACTGGGGATACTTAGGCCACAGGTGCGCCATGCACTAGACCCGTTACAGTTTGCTTATCAGGAGAAAGTGGGCGTCGATGATGCCATCTCATACCTCCTGCACAGGACATACACTCACCTGGAAAAGGAGAAAAGTGCTGTGAGAATCATGTTCTTTGACTTCTCCAGTGCTTTTAACACCATCCAACCCCCCAGACTGAGTGACAAGCTCCTGCAGATGGGTGTGGATGCCCACCTGGTATCCTGGATTGAAGACTACCTGACAGAGCGGCCACAGTTCGTCAGACTGAAGGACTGCCTCTCTGATACGGGCATCAGTAGCACCGGAGCTCCACAGGGAACAGTGCTCTCTCCAGTCCTGTTCACCCTGTACACATCTGACTTCTGCTACAACTCAGAGTCATGCCACATGCAGAAGTTTTCAGACGATACTGCAATTGTGGCTTGTATCAGGAATGGGCAGGAGGAGGAGTACAGGAGCCTGGTGGAGGACTTTGTGCAATGGTGCAAACTCAACCACCTACAACTCAACACTACTAAGACCAAGGAGATGGTGGTGGACTTCAGGAGGTCCAAGCCCGCCCTGGTGCCAGTCACCATAGAGGGGGTTAATGTGCAGGTGGTGAAAACATACAAGTACCTGGGAATACACCTGGACGATAAACTGGACTGGTCAGTCAACACAGAAGCACTCTACAAGAAGGGGCAGAGCAGGCTGTACTTCCTGAGGAGGCTGCGGTCCTTCAACGTCTGCAGCAAGCTCCTCTGGATATTTTACCAGTCTGTTGTTGCCAGCGTCCTCTTCCATGCTGTGACATGCTGGGGAGGAAGCACTAAGAAGAGGGATGCTGGGCGACTAGACAGGCTGGTAAGGAAAGCTGGCTCTGTTGTGGGAGCTGAACTGGAGTACACCACTTCAGTATCAGACAAAAGGACACTGAAAAAGCTACACAACATCCTGGACAATGACTGTCATCCACTCCACAGCACTATCATACAGCAGAAGAGCTTGATCAGCTGGAGACTACGCTCCCTGACATGCACAACAGATAGACTTAGGAAGTCATTTGTACCCAGGGCCATTCAACTCTACAATGCTTCACTGAAAGGAAAAGGAGAGTTGGACTTCTCTGCATAGTCTATCTGCACCTGAACCCTCCTATTCACTTACAGGACTTTTCTACAATACTGTGTATTGTTCACACTGCCTAGGGCTACTTTAGCTACATTAGCCCATATGCCCATATGCACAATCCCTCCTTTTACTGTAACTACATACTTTACCACTAACAGTAACTGTAACCTGTTACTTGACCTGCATACTTGACTGATGCATGAACCTGTTTATGACTCTGTTAGACTTATCCCTGCACTGACATTGAAATTTAATATTATTAGGCTATTTTTATTTTCTATTTTTATCTTATTGTCCATATTCTTTATTGGAACTGTTGAAGTGCTATGCTTATTTTTTCTGTTGTCCTCTTTTATATATGCACATATTTATTGCTAGTCAATAGACTTTGAACCTGCTGCACTACTGGACTCATTTGCACTGTTGCACTACTGGCTCATTTGCACTACCTTAACACACACCCCATACTGTACCACAGTACACTCATGCACATCTCTACCCATAGTTTTTGCATTCTATTCTTATTTTTAGTAATGTTGATCTAGTCATGTTGTTTTGTTGATCTGCTTCTTATCATCCTGTGTACGCTGTAGTATATGTTGTGTGTGATTTTTCTAAGCTGCTGGGACCTTGAATTTCCCCTTGGGGATCAATAAAGTATCTATCTATCTATCTATCTATCTATCATTGAGAGGGTCAATCGATTCAGTTGATAGCAGGAAGGAAAGTGGATGTGGACATTTTTTGTCTCTGATTACACAGGCATTTAGCACCATTCCGAAAAACGCAACATATACCTCACATGACATACAAAATGAAATAATAGAACTGATGGCTACGATGATAACAGAGGAGATTGTGAAGGATATAGGACCGTCTTGGTTTACCATCAAGGTTGATGGAACAAAGGATCCCACTGGGGATGAGAATATCTCCGTTATACTTCGTTATGTAAATGATGAATGCACCGTTAAAGAGCGGCTGCTTTCAATGTTAACAACCGACAAGTGTGATGCCCACTCACTCACTGATTTAGTGTTTGGCGAGTTCTTAAAAGTTGACATGGACGCAAGCAAAATATTAAGTCAGTGTTATGACAGTGCCAGTGTGATGTCAGGAAGGGAAGGAGGCATGCAGAAACGGATTCAAGACAAGCTACACAGAGAGATTCCCTATATTCATTGTTTCAATCATCAACTCCATTTAGTGATCCTTCACGCTCTGTCAAGAGATAATTCAGTCACTGACTTTTTTGATGTTTGTGATTCACTGTACAAATTCCTTAAAAAAACAACGGTGGAGCACAGTACAAAGGAGAGAGGCTTAAAAGACTACTGGATCAACGGTGGACTGGACACTTTCACACTGTGTCTGTCATTCTGAAATCACACACGACAATTTTGGAGTTCATGACAGACATTGGTAAATCAAGGGCAAGCACTGATGTGAAGATCGGGGCCGCTGGCCTAAGACACGCTATCACACAACCAACATTCAGGTTACTTGCATGTGTGATCCACAAAGTCTTGGGACTAATGGACCCACCGAATAAACTACTGCAAGCTGAAGACACGGACCTGATCACTGCGGTACAACTTATTAAAAGTGCCTCTGACTGCCTGCAAAATTTAAGATCTGACAAAGAATTTAGCAAGATATGGACGGAGAGTTTCAGTGATTTTCTGCCGACACCCCCTAAATGGCAGCGGCAAACACCCAAGGCACTGAATCAATATGTGGTGGAGGAGACTGAACACTGAACTGGAGTGCAAAAGACTGTTTTTTAGCATATTTGATTCGGTTCTTGGTGAGATGGACGTGCGTTTCAGCAAACACAACAATAAATACATGGAAGCCCTGGGAGCTTTAGACCCTGGAAGTGACCATTTTCTAAATCCTGAAAAAGTTAAACCCTTACTGGATACTGAACACCAAAATGGATGAGGCCCAGTTTACCGTTGCGCGTAACTGTGTAAGTGACATTAAACCAACTTGTATGTAAGCACAAAAATGTGTTGAGTGCGAAAAGCGAACCTGATCAAGCTGGTATTCCAGAACGACCTGGCCAGAAAATTCACTGGAGAATGGAGGAATTGCCACTATACCTTTCAATGAAGCCTAATGATTGTACGCCAGTAACAAAACTTGTGTCCTGCCTCAGTGACATCAAAAACTGGATGACTAAGAATTTCCTTTGCTTAAACTCTGATAAGACTGAAGTCATGTTGATTGGCCCTAAAAACCTGACCAATACTTTACCCCATCATCAGAGCTTACTTAGTGACCTTTCACTCACACCTAACACAAAGGTCAAGAACCTTGGGGTGTATATTGATCAAGACCTCTCTTTAAATAGTCATGTAAAGCATATCTCCAAAACGTCTCGCTACTTTCGTAGCTTCGGTTCTCCGAGGAGTCCCGACGACACACAAATATCGCAACCCCAGTTGCGCGCGTGCTGAGCATAACTAGAACCAACCCTTTGCAAAAAGGGAGCATGCAACTTTGCAGCTGCCTGCAGCCCGCGCAGTCGCGAGCTCTAATAAAGGCAGCTCATATAAAAGTTGCAAACACTCTAATCACTCCCTCTTTTTGCCCAAACATTCAGACCGGGCGACTTGAGGCAAGGATTATTGTGTGTCGTCGGAACTCCTCGGAGAACCGAGGCTACGAAAGTAGCGAGATGTTCTCCTTCAGTCGTCCCTTCCGACACACAATTGAGAGCATACAACCAACCTCAAGGAGCTTTCACTCACGTGAGGGAGTCATAGAAAAAACGCAGCAGGCAGCTACCGGCGTGGTGCGGAGAGCACACTGGCCGCAACGCCCGTGCCGGTCACATCCAACGCGTAGAACCTGACAAAAGTGTTGCTGGAGGCCCAAGAGGCACTCTGACAGATATCCGCCACAGGCACGCCTTTCCAAAAGGCCCAAGAGGCCGCCACCCCCCGGGTGGAGTGCGCCTTAAGCCCAGAGGGAGGGGGGATCCCCACAGCCTCATAGGCAAGCTGGATGGCCTCAACAATCCAATGGGACAGCCTTTGGGTGGACAGTGGCTTACCCAGGGCCTGGGCCCCGTGGCACACAAACAGCTGGTCAGCCTGTCTGATGCTGCTGGTACGTTGCACATACGCCCTTAACGCCCTCACCGGGCAGAGAGAGGACGGCGCAGCTTCCCCTGACGCATCCTGGGATAGAGCACTCAGCTCGATGACTCTGGAGCGGACATCAGAAGTGAAGACCTTCGGCCGGAAGAACAGGTTAGGGCGGAGGGTGACTCTGGAGTCCCCCAACGCAAACTCCAAACATGCGGGGCTCACTGAGAGCGCTGTCAGGTCGCCAACGCGCTTAACCGAAGTCAGTGCCAGCAGTAGAGCTGTCTTCAAGGAGAGGAACTTCAAACTGATTGAGTCCAAGGGCTCAAAGGGAGGGCCCGTCAGCCCTCTGAGGACTATAGACAAGTCCCAGGAGGGCACCGACTTGATTGTGGGCGGATGCAG
>JAGFZM010000222.1:300274-313535 GCA_017657215.1 Limnothrissa miodon
TTTCATGACGGTGGGCGGGATACTTTCTGCTTCAACCAATGGCTACTGCTTGGTCGTGACGTATGCTATTTCAAATTGGGCGCTAGAGTTCAACGTCATCGCCTTTAGCCCCTGATCTGTTCGCTGATTCGCCGACACGATTTCTTGTCGGAGAAAACCAAAGCTTATCGTGAGTTCCCTGACTAGTATGTAGGTTAATGAAATTAACCGTTACCACTAGGCGGCGTTAGCCTGGCTAGATTGATTAGCTTAATTTACCTTTTCTGGTGCCGTTTCTACAAGAACATGCATGGTGAGAGCGCATCTTATGTGTGGTTTGTTTTTAACATGCTGTTTGTCTTGAACTTGTGGGTCTAAATCCAATGGGCGTCTCTTGATAGGCGTCTACTATGAATAAATTATTACATTTACATTTACATTTATGCATTTAGCAGACGCTTTTATCCAAAGCAACTTCCAAAAGGAGGATAACAATCAAGCTACATAGCAGAAACCTTAAAGAGCATAGTGCTAGGGAATAGTGCTTCAGTTCAATTTAGTGCTAGGATAGAAGATGTTCTCTGAATAGCTGGGTCTTTCAGAGCTTTTTGAAGGCCTCCAGAGATGGCCCTGTTCTGATTGTTTTTGGTAGGTCCTTCCACCAGCGTGGGACGACACATGAGAAGAGTCTGGATTGCCTTGGGCGAGGTGCTGGGACTGCCAGTCGACAGTCATTGGAGGACCGGAGTTGTCGGGGGGTAGCATGAGCCTTTATGAGAGCGCTTAGATAAAAAGGGGCAGATCCTCTAAGCACTTTGTAAGTCAGCATCAGTGACTTGAATTTGATGCGAGCCGCCAGAGGCAACCAGTGGAGCTCGATTAGCAGAGGGGTGACATGCGTCCTCTTCGGCTGATTGAAGATGAGACGCGCCACAGCATTTTGGATCATCTGAAGTGCCTTGACGGCACAGGCAGGAAGTCCTGCCAGAAGGGCATTGCATTAGTCAAGGCGTGAGAGGACCATAGTTTGAACCAGCAATTGGGAGGCTTGTTGAGTTAGGTATGGTCTGATCTTTTTGATATTGAATAGTGCAAAGCGGCAGGCCCGGGCAACAGAGGCAACATGGTCATTGAAGGTGAGCTGAATCATGACACCTAGGTTCCTGGCTACCCGTGAGGGAGCAAGAGACAAGGAGCCAGAGTTGATGCAGATGTTGTGGTGAATAGTTGGTTTAGCGGGGAGGACTAGCAGTTCGGTTTTTGAGAGGTTCAGCTGGAGATGATGGTCTTGCTTCCATGCAGAGATGTCAGAGAGGCAATCTGAGATTCGTGTTGGGATGGTTGGGTCATCGGGTGAGAATGACAGATAGAGCTGGGTATCATCGGCATAGCAGTGGTAAGAGAAGCCGTGCTGGCGAATGATTTTGCCCAAAGAAGTGGTATAGATGGAGAAAAGAAGGGGGCCCAACACAGATCCTTGGGGCACTCCAGTAGCAAGGTGGTAAGGCGCAGACGTGTGTCCTAGCCAGGATACTTTGAACAGTCGCCCAGTGAGGTAGGATTTGAACCAGCAGTATGCATCACCCTTGATGGCCATGTTTGACAGTATAGATAATAGAATACTGTGGTTTGAGCAGGATGAGTACAGATGACTTTGATTCCGCTCTGGCTTCTTTAAAGGCTTCAAACACACACAACTTATGTTATCCCATGTCATTAACAGTATGCGCTCCCAACACCATACACACTCGGACACTGAACACAAAATCTACATACATCAGAAAACAGGTCCCCTACCCCTACGCGGATTTACAAATCCTACTATGGCCACGCCAAAGTCTGCCGAACTCGGTCTCTGATTGGTTGGACTTCAGACGTCATCCATTCACAGTGCCAAATTCAAAGTGTGATGCGCGACACAAGCGGCTTGGCTCTGGCAAGCATGACTGAAAAGTTACTGAAAAGTGTCAATCTAACTAAAGAATAAATGTTATTTTGACAGTTTAAGAAAACAGTTTATTTTACACAGATGTAAAATTCACACCACTACAGCCTCTTCCCGAGAGTTCACCGAGTCGTAGACCTCACAGGCAGTGTTACAAGTATCAAAGTTACATTTCTCCCCAGAAAAAGATAATAAAATACATCATTTTGTTAATGTTTCTGTGTCTGATTGGAGATAATTTCCGGTAAGTGTGGGGGTAAACCATAGACTGTATATAAGGGGTAAACAAATGAAAATACAATAGTTACAATAGTAACATGATTCTTAAAGGAGAAGTCCGGTGTGACTTGGACCTGGACTGTACTGGAAGATGTTACCGAGTAGAAACATATATCCCATGCTCACCTCCGTTCACCCCCAGCATTCCGCATTAAACCGTTTTTAGCCAAGCTTTCATTAACCTTACACTGCTAGCTATAGGGGCTATTTTTACACCATTAACAAGGTTCAAAGTTACTCCACACTACATTGGTCGACTTCTGAGGGCCTTGACATTTAAAACAAGACAATGAGAACTTTGAAAGTAAACAGAGTAATTCAATTCGGGAGACATACTTAAATGTAAATGTAATGGCATTAGTAGGGCCTATTCCGATTCGTTATCTTATTTACAATAAAGCTTAGTCGTCATCAGGAGTTTTAGTAAGAAGTTTCTGTAGACTGTCTGACTAGACTAGACTGACTAGGCTATAAACAACCTTGCTGCTCATCGATTGACTGCACTTGCGGTGAAATTGTAAGCACAGATGTTGCGTTTCACGGCGAAGCTGGCGTTGCACTTGACGGTGGAGTGTAACAATTGAATTTTACTCAGAATGTCAGGGATTAGCCTAATGTTGGCTAGTAGTAAATATTCTGTGTAAAGCATTAGATTCACCAAAAAAGTTCACAGCAGTGAATAGGTTAGCCTATTGATGTTGTTTGGATCCACTGGTATTGAGTTGACACACGTTGATAGATCGTAAACTTTTTAAAGTAAAGTTTAAAGCCGGCAGAAATTGTACAATCTGATCGTAGATTGGATATGATGAAACTAGTCTGATTTTGATGCACCCTATTTCTCTGATTTACTACTGTTGTGCATCTGTCACCCCGCGTTGATAAGATATGTAGCCTAAATCACGGAAGATTATCTGATCCACGTTAGGATGACAGCATACAGTTATGCTCATCAACCGCGTGGGGTCGGTGTGAGGTATCTAGAGTATAATTTTTTATTGATGTAGTTGAGGGTAGTCAATAGTTGACTTATTAAAAAAACAGAAGAAAAAAAAAACATTTTATCTTATTTAAATCATGAATAAAAAAAAAAGTAAAATCATGGCTCCACAGCCCCACTGTCTGCATATGTCTACATACTGATGCAATGCCACGTCCAGCCCCTCCAGCCTGGTCTGGCGGCCTGCGCGAAGGCAAACTGATCCACAAGCCCATGCTTTGCCAGAGAACCTTAAAAACAAAATAATGCAAAATAAGTTAACATACTCTTCAGGTTATCCATCCCCTACAGTAATAGCAGTTTAATCTTCAAAAATTTAGTATTTTTGTGTGATGAAAAGATGAATGTCCCTATTGGTAGGTTATACTTATTGTCATAGTCCTCTGCATCAAGTTTCTGATTGAAAAACATGAAGTCTATTGAGAAAGGGCCGTGTTTAGACCTTTTAAATATACTGATTAGCAGGTGCACCCTATCAGGTCAATAATTTTACCAGAGCCTGTTTACTTAAATTACTCCGATTTCACATTCAGAAGAGGCAGAAACGCATTTAGCTCCACAGGAAACAGAGCCCCAAGATGATCTTGTCAGCGAGGATGTTTAAACTAACAAAATGCTTATATAATTATTATGAATTTGGATTACAATATCATGGTCTACTCAGCTTTTCCAGTTTCAATTCGGGGTAGTTCTGCATTACATAAAGTAAAGGTAAGTCAGGTTTTCTATGTAATTCTGGCCCGCCGTGGTCAAATTTATTGGTAGCTGCTATGGGCTAGCCTGGTGCTACCTTTCAGGTGATGGCAAGGACTAGCAACTATTGCATTCTATTACAATACGTTCAACTCGTATAGATTTTTGGCTGGTTATATTCTATATTTGGTGTGATCATATCAACTGGCTGGTAAACGCACTTTTTGTTGAGATTGCCTCAGGTTTTTGTGCGTGCAGATGTCAGACTCAGATAGCATCTGGCTAGCCTGCTAGCACTAGCTAGCATGAATCAGTGGCAGAGCGCAGCCATTCCATGATCTTTTGATTTAAGTGTGAGTCTGATGATAGCAGTGGTTGCCTTAGACTTTTTCATTGTCCGTCATTTTGACGGACAGGGACGTAAAAATTCTGTCATTGCCATTATTATCTGTCATTGTATTTAAACTTTTAAATGCTGATATTATAGACAATAGCCTAATGCTTATATTTAATAACTCTTCTTTTTATTGACACAGTTTTATTTAAAAATATATAATAATTCAGATAACAAGAGTGTATCATCTAATAATTTATTTATAAACTTCTGAAGTAAAAAGGTGAACAGAGACATTCTGACATTTGACATTTTTTTTCCACTGCTAAAACATTGCAGCTGTTGTGCCTTAACGGGCATATGAACAATGTTATTTGACTACGTAGCCGAACGAAGATAATTGTATTTAGAACGATTGAAGTGAAATATGAACAACACTTAGAAGGTTGAAGTTAAAATCTGAATTGTCCTTTTGTAGCCCAAATCTTCCTTCTGGCCCTCATGGATTTAAATTTGGAACTTGCGCATAATCAAACGAGTCAATGGAGACTGCCGCCGAGGCAGTCATTAAATGTTGCGTCTTTGACTCCGGTTTTAACGTTATTTTGAAGGCTGAACCTGCACGCTCAGCTGTGATACTGGAATAACCAGCGCCACTTCAGCCAAAACTCTAAAGTCGGAAAACATTTCTCCCAGGGAAGCGATGAAAAGACGGCATGAGGCTCTGCCTATGCGTCTGGCTGCGAGAGTGTGATTCCAGATTCTGCCGTCTTGTGATGACCTTCTCTGCCTCACCAGGCTCATTAATCAGGTCATCTATGCTAGCGAGTGACATGTTCACCACTGGAGGAGATGTTAACGTACCAGTAGGCTACCTAAAGTTATGATTCATCATTTGTCAAAGTTAGGAATGGCCAGATTCTTTTGTAGGACGTGTGATAGTGGGGGGTTAATAGAACTAAATTAGGCTAGGCCTATATGTTATAAACAAGAAACTGCGCTATATTGCCATTGCTATAACACGAAGTAGGAGACAGGGAAGTTACACAAACTCTCTTTTAAATAGCAAAATGACGTGTTTCTTCAGATAATTGAGAAGGAAAACATAACTGTAGCCTACATCAGACGGGCGCTGAACAGCCTTGGGCAGTCTACAATGTAGCTAGATGAGTAGCCCACTGAATACCAAGACAGCCGTAACGTCGGCTCAGATTTAAAGTTGGTGACGGCAATGAAGCTTACGTAGAGTAAGAAACTCACAATTTGCCTATTATTTCAATTGTGTGTTTCATTGTGATTTTTATTATTGGTAATGGTAAAATCCGTCAAAATGACGGACGGCCTTCAGATTTTCCCGTCATGGCTAAAAAAAATCCGTCAATGACGGACATTTGTCGGTTAATGGAATCCCTGGATGATAGCCTGGTGCATTTCCCACAACATAAGGCTGCTACCAGTGCCAGTCTACGCTGGTGTTATCTGCTGTCAGTGGTATAATTGAGCATTTCGAGCATCACAGAAATAAACAGGAACAGGAGGTTTTACTAGTGCAACTGGTTGGAAGTGTACAGCGATGTAGACGTGCTCTGGTAGCCACAGATAGCTGGTAGCCATCATCACTGAATAGCTTTGCTCTAATCTTTGTCTATTAACATTGGCATAGTTCTATGACTTAAGGACATGGTTGAATCTACTTGATGACTGCTGCGCAGATTTCAAGGCTATCGATAACCATGTGAAGAACTAAACGTATTATGGTACATTTTATTCATATGGATGGACATTATCATCTTACCTGGTTGTATAGGTCCCGGGCCCAGAAATAAGATGTCCAGTCGTTTTCTTCCATATTTGTATTTCCCGGTCAACCAAAAATCAATGCATTTTCCAACCATGTCAATTATATTTAGGGTGACCAGATTTCCTGAGTCTGAAACCGGGACACTTTGCGTGTGACCACAATGCTCGTGCACGCACCTGCGTTTCTTTCTTTCTTTTCTTACTAAACATTCACCGCCAGACACAGATTTACAGATGAGTCACACAAATAGCCAGATTTGTGATGGGCAACAGACCCTAGCACGTTTCAGTTTACCTATTTCACTGAGAACACCAAGAAAATGTATATACATCAACATTTACAATACATTTACCCTGCCCTTGTTTAACCTTTGTATTGAACAGTTAAAAACGATTTTGAGAGAAAAAGTAGCAAAATCAATTACAAAGTATCAAAACAAATCTAGAAAAATTGTGTGTTTCTTCAGATAATTGAGAAGGGAAACATTAATACTGTAGTCTACAACAGACAGTTTTAAATCAGAGTGCTGGCTTGAGTGCGACAGGCGCTGAACAGCCTTGCACAGCTGCCTACAATGTAGCCCACTGCATACCGAGACCGCCGTGACGTTGGCTCAGATTGAAAGATGGTGACGGCAATGAAGCTTAAAGGCCCACTATGCAACATTTTTCATTTAATTAATCCGTTTCATACTGTTTAGGATGCTAAAATTAGTCATTACACGGCGAACGAACGGTGTAGAAAGCGCCACCGTGGCCTATAGCGGTCTTAAGAGGGAGCTCGTGAGAGAGAAAAACAGAATGTTGCTTAACCCCACTTTTAGAAACTCACAACTTGCCTAGGCTATTTCAATTTTGTGTTTTATTGTCATTTTTATTATTGGTAATGGTAATAGTAAAATCCATCAAAATGACGGACGGCCTTAAGATTTTTCCGTCATAGCTAAAAAAAATTGTCAACGCGACCTATGGTGTGGTGTAAACCGGAACACTTCAGTGTCCCGACATACTTTTGTCGGGACATGGGACAGGCCACTCTAAAATTGGGACTGTCCCGGTCAAACCGGGACGTCTGGTCACCCTAATCATATTTCCCGGTCAACTAAAAAGCAATGCATTTTCCGTCATATTTCCCGGTCGACTATTAATTGATGGTTTTTCAACCAAGTCTTTTCCCGGTTAACGCTGATTCAACAACGTATCAACATTGGCAATATGAAAAGATCAATCAAATATCGTTGCTTTATCAATGTTATGTGTAATCACAGGTCCATGTTGTTCCAATGTCGTAACATCAACATTAAATTTAATAAATACTTATTCCTACACTCTGGATGACGGAAACTCTTGCCCTCTGGCTTCGATCATCTTCTTTGTTCAAGGGAAACTGATCATGTGCAATTAAAAGTGAGGTGGAGAAATGGTTAGAGAAGTTCCAGCATTCCTCTAACTCTAACTCTAACATGGAGGAAAGCCAGAACTTATCCTGAGTCAAGGAGGTACAACTCCTTTAGAGTAAGTGTAATAAAGAATAGCATACGGGGACATGCATATAAGTTGTACAGTGCACTTGGGTGCAATACAGAATGAATATACACAAATAAAAACAATATATAGGCCTAACATGCAAAAGTACCTCACTTTTCTTTATCACTTTATATTGCAGGTTGACCTAAGATGTCAGCATAACACTTATGGATCTGGTAAAAACACCAAAAATACCAACTGCCCTTCAACCCTGTTCCTTGTCCTCAAGAGGAGCATGGAGAACACGAGATCAAGGTACAACCTAAAGAAAAGATACTGTGTCTGTATTGAACTGTGCCCTAGAAACACGTTTTATTACAAATCATTTATTTAGATATTCTGTAACATGTTTTTGGAATGTACCGTCTGCTGCAGTACATAGCGGAGGGTTACCTCCTATATGTCAATCTGAGGAATGAGCAAAACCACCTTGTCTGTGCGGATGCCCTCAGTAAGAGAGATGTGTCAGCTTTGACCATCGACAGGCTAACTGCATTGTTTCAGAGAGGCCATTCTCCATCATCAACCCTGGACACACTGAAATATGATCTCCAAGAGGAAGAAGGGGAGCGCTACTTTCTTTCTGCAGCAGACCGATCCATTGTGCCAGACATCCAGTTCTGCTACAGGTCAGACAAAGTCAGAAATAAGACAAGCAAGATGCAACTTTATTAACTTTGTCAAAATTTGGTAAAAAGTAGTAAAGATTTGTAAAAATTCAACCACCCTATCCACCGGGATGACAATTTTTTTTTTTCCCCTGGCTCTTTCTTTGGGCATGACTGCTCTGCTCTTCGGCAGGCATTGCAGTCTGTCTTCCCCAGAGCAAACCTCATCCTCTGCACATTTCATCCTCTACAGGCAATGTGGAGATGGCTGTGGAACAGCCACAATCAGATTAAAAAAAGAAGACAGACCACAGCTGAATGGCTTCCGTGCTCTTGTGTATGCCAGGACAGAAGAAGACCTCTCTGCAGCGTATACACACCTGGCAAGAAGTCCTGTGGCTGCACAATATCTTTTTTTGTCTCACTTGGCTAGTGTGTACAGGAGACGTACCGAGTGGGTGCTATGCCTGCGCTCCCACTTGTTGACCCGTGGCAACATCACCAATAACAACGTTGAGAGTGCTATTGTGAAAGATAAGGTCCTGTACAGGTTGAAGGCATGCAACCTCACGCAGTTGTTGGATTTCATCACATTTGAGGCCTACTACATCCGCCGCCTCACTGACTTCGCCAACAACAGTGGTCAGCTTACAGCCAAAGCCTTCCAGTCACAGTGATGTGGACTGCCACAGGATAGTTCAAGTAATCACAGTTGAATTGCATGAAATTCTGCTTTAATTAATGTGGTAACCACAAACAAGGATTTGCCAAGACTGTAACTTTATCGCAAAGTATTCATAGCACAAATGCATGGAAATAGCAGAGCTAGAAAAACATTTTCTTATTTGCTCAGGGAAGCTACTCATTTTGCCAGTAGTAGCGTGTGAGACCAAGAGGCTTCCTGCAGTCGAGCACTGCTATTGGTGTGCAGCCTACTGCCATTTCAAGGAGAAAGGCACCGGTGGGGGGAAGGAAAACTTTAGGAGCTGGACGACCCCCCAAAAGCTCAAGGAGAGATCACCAGTACAACCGGCAAGGTCGAGCAAAAGGTGTGCCACACAACTTGTCATTTTGTGTCCAAGAGAACACATCTCTAGGGAAAAGCCATTAGTGCCACCTGCTTAGCTGGGCTCTAGTCAAGAGCCGTAAATGTATAGGAATTAATGATATTCTCAATCAGTTCACTTCAATTTGTTTGGTAAAGGTTTTCAATTAATGAATTTCAATCAGTTTATTCCAGGTTATTGATGTTGTTTATGTTATTATATAATCTATACAAACCTTTGTGTAAAAGTTGTGATTGTTATAATCTGTTTAGGTTCTGTCATTGTTCATTTTTACAAATCTATACAAGCATGAACAAAGGGGCCTCAGGAGGGCATTGTCAAATCTTCAGGGCTTTTTGAGTGCACAGATTGGGAGGTGTTTAAGCGAGCAGACAGAATGCTGAATGCAGAATTCTGTTCATTGACAGCTCAGCATTCAACACAATCATTCCACAGCAGCTAGTAAAGAAACGGGATCATCTGGGCCTGAACACCACCCTCAAATTTGCTGATGACACAACTGTGTTAGGTCTGAACAGTAGAAACAATGAGGATCTGTACAGACAGGGTGAGTCAGCTATGCAAATGTTGCGCCAAAAACAACTTGTCGCTTAACAAATGGTTTGCCAGACAATCCTAGCCTGCTGTTGGCTAGAGTGTTATGCTGCAACACTGATCTGACAAAATACACACAATGCCCCCTTTGCTTAAATACCATTATATATATACTCAACCTTAAGCACCTTCTGCTGCTCCATACCGCACTAAGTTGAATGTATACCTGTATTATGCTGCTAAATACCATTTTACCTACCTCAGCCCCGACCAATTCAAGCCTTTTCTATGCCATGTCTTATTATTGTCTTATTGTCTTGATGTACTTTATGTCTATTATGTTTATAATGTAGGTGCAGTAGATGTAGCTAAACTTATATGTAGCATACAAAGTTTACTTTTTAGCCTGTAGATGTTTAACCTGTGTGCACCATATGTAGCCTGTCCCAAATGTCTTTATTTATTGTTATCTTGGATGAATGGTGGATCTCACTTCATACTGTGTAGGGCTAAAATGACAATAATAAACTTGACTTGACTTGTTATAATCTGTTAAGGTTCTTATTGTCTACTTTTACAAATCTATATAAAAAAGAAAAGTTGTAGCCTACAAAAAACATACTACCCATATTATCTATTGGTTAAAAATATAATAATATAATTTAAGTAAGTAGTAGGTATACAGTGATTATACAGCTTCTATGCTAGTAATACAGATGTAAGTATGGAGCTGTCAAGTGACAAAAAAGTAAATACAATAGTGCACAGATGAATGTAGATATGTTGTCTACACAATAAGGATAAATACAAGATAGAAAGACTATTTACACTTTAAATATAATATTAGATATAAAGTGTATAGTTTAAAGATATGAACAATGTGATCTATAAATACAGATAAAGATATACAGTAGTGAAGGCATGTAGGCTATAGCCTACTCCTCTAATGTATATCACTGTACTAGCCTATATACTCATAGGCTATAGCCTACCGCTCTTGACATTTGACAACATTGCAACCTGTCGCCCATTAAAATGTTTGAATTGGTAAGATTATTATGTTGTGATCTTTTTGCCTACTTTCCTACGTAGGTCTACGTTACGATACAAGACGTTGCAATTCATGAAAACTGAGAAGGCTTTACTGTTTATTTTGACCTATTTACTCTTCCTCTAGTAGGCTACGCAAAGTCGGCGTGTCCCATGAGGAGGGCTTCACTCGTAAATTCGCTACCCCTACACTCCCTGTTCCCACATGACCCCTGACAGTTGGGTTCCTAAAATCCTTTTTTAGGAAGGCCCATTCATCTATAAAATAGTATACTGCACACTGTTGCACTGGCAGTGTTAAGCATTATAGGAGTGTTGTGCTCAATGTAAAAAACTGGAAATATATATGTTACTGTAAAATAACAGAATATGTGGAAATAGAATAGTATTTGGTCCTTTACAAAGGATATAGGATGACTTTCTATCTGAAAGCCTTTCTCTCTTTTCTCTCCATGTAGCATAAAACAGCATGTTTCTATCTCTGGTTGTGGCGGTTGAATTTTAAGATGGTAAATCTGCATAATTACTCCATTGGTGTAATCTGATAATAGGCTATTTTGAAGTCATGTTAATGAAAGGTAATCCATCCATTAAAGCATTTATGCATACTACAATGGTCAGTATAGCACTAATTTACAGTTTAAATGTGGGTTAGGATTGACCTTTCTTTCCAATTCTATATTTTTTTTGGTTACTGATTATGCCTTGTATTAGACTGTAATCTATTGTTTGGGTTAGTTAGGGTATACAGCAGGCGGAAAACATTTTCTTTAGTGCATGAATTTGAATGTGCTGGAATGTAATATCCTAAAAATGTGCATTCTTTTAATTTCTCTGACAAAAGGATAAGACTAAGGAGATAAGCCTTATATCCTTCTCTTGGATGTTTGGATGTTCATCATCGATTACAGTGTAATTAGTTCACTAATAAAAGAATTACCACAACATTTCCAAATCACTGCCAGATACCCTGGCTGTAGTATAGTGTTGTGTTGTTGTTTTCAGAGCAATACGTTGACCAACAGAAGTAAATAGCCAAAAAATGCCAGAAAAACTTTTGTAATTGTGTACATATTTTTGTTATATCACATTTGCATAGATTTGCAAATATTTGCAAATAATCAGAAACACAGTTTCTTTGTGGTTCTTTCATTTAAATGATTACATATTTGTTAACAAATGGCATATATAAGCAAATCAATATGTAAGAATAGTTACAAAGCAAAAATACATCTAAGAAAAAACATGCTGTATACAGCCACTGTTAATATGAGACAAAGTGGACATATTGGATGTCAAGTGAGGGAATCTGGGGTAACATTATGTCTTCCCTCTAAAATGATTAAGTACTTGGCTATACTTGCTTACTCTTCATGCTGCAAAATGTTTCCTCTTAGGAAAGCTAGAGGGCACACTTTAAAAGAGCAGCAGACTCAGCAAAACCACACAATCACTCCAACAAACATTAAAAACCTAATTATCTTGGGAACAAAAGTTCCTCTTTATTTTCACTTAACACAGTTAGACATGAACAGAATCTTACATTTTTTAATTCAAACTGCCTTCAATTCTCAACCAATTATTCATAGTTTTATATTAGTAACCACATTTAGAATTTCAAAGCAAATTTCCATCACGTTTGTGTGTGCATTAATCAGTCCACCTACACACTGCTTGGATTATCCATTCAAGGGAACAGAGTTAAAAGAAGCATAGCTTAGTGATGAAGTACACAGTTTAGTGTATCACTGTCAATATGTAAGAGGTTAGGCACCACATTCATCATATTTTCACTAATCCACAGAGGGGGGATGAAATAATTAAGTGCTTCCCACATTATTAGAAAGATGTTGAAATATTTAATGCCTTCTATTATTCAGTAATCCACACAACAACTTTCAGGATTACGTGCAGTGAATCCCCTTCCCCCATTGCATTCATTTATATTGATTTAGGTATACACCAGTCTTGTGAATGGAGTTGGTATTGTGTTTAGACTTTTCTAACCACTATTAAATGGTACCCAATAAAAATCATCTGTGGATGCCTGTTGTCCAACTGTAAAGAGACAACATTTAAGTTATCAATTGCAAGGTGGTTTGGAGACTTGTCCATGTTATTTTGAGAATGTCATCTCAGTTTCAAGAACTGAGTCAAACCAACGGAGAAAAACTGTAATATAGCAACATAATAGTCCCATTGCAATCCCGGGATATTCTCCAATATTAATAGGAGCAGTCAAGCCATAGGGCCGATTGGAAGCTGTGTCAATCATGTCAGGGTCGTCTGTAGAGATGGAGGCAACCCACTCAGGAGGTTAGAGACGTAGAATCACAGTGTTTCCCCTAGGATCTCATTGAACGTGAGGACGGGGGGGGGGGGGGGGGGGGTGGGGGAGTGTAGTACAAATTTATGATATTATATATTGGTTGTATGTGAGTATTG
>JAGFZM010000222.1:313545-393487 GCA_017657215.1 Limnothrissa miodon
TCCGACGGTCTTCGTGCGGTTTATGTTGTCGGATCACAGCAACGGTTCAAATTTATTCCTACAGGAGGCAGGGGTGACCATTCAGGAGGTGAGTGGCGCAGGATCAAACGGGATACAGGGATGACCCTCAGCAGGGTGGCATATTCGGTAGAGTTGGTTGGACATCATCCAGGAGGTAAGTGGCGCAGGATCAGGCAGTGGAAGGCAGGGATGACTTTCTTCTTCTTGGAAAGGCAGAAGAAAGAGATGAGTTGGAGCAGTCTTTCATCAGATGTCAGTGATTGTGTGTGTTATATTGCATGTGTATGCTTGTACAGATGTAGGCTAAATGGAGAGGGAGGGAAGAGTGGACAATAGAGAGGAAGAGAGAAACAGAGTAATAATTGTACAACATGACAGATGAGTGGTTTTGTGGCGGCAGTAAGCTATAGCAGCATAACTAAGGTATGATGTATGGCAAGCCAACACCACCACAGGAATGGTCAGATGCCACCAAGCCCTGAACAGGAGCTAACAGCAGAGGCAGTCCTTTCCAATAATACCATGAGGAGGGGTGGTTCACCGTACACCATCCCTAACTAAAGGGGTCAGTAAATAGGAAAGCTTTGAGTCTAGACCACTGAGGTAGAATCACTGGAGGCACAGATTGATCAAGTCGCCCATTCACTAATGTTCGGTTTCAAAACCAGGAAGTTGGGGTAAGGGGTGGGACAAGAGCAGGGTCAGTTTTTTCCCAGTCAAGTCAATGGAAAAATCTGAGTTCTCATGGGACGCTTGAGGGCCAAGTGGTCATATTGTTAGTCTTGTTTAAAAGTGTATGGCATGTAGCACAATAATCTGTGGTGTATGGTTATCTGTGTTGGTGCAAAATGGCAAACTCGCTTACCCCCTCGCTTACCCGTCATAGGCGTTTCGTCTCCAGTGTTCTATCAGTGTTCTAGTGGTTGTAAGTCCCATAGGTTTTTATTAGAAGACTCTTTGCTCCTTGATATCACTTCGCCAGCCCTGAAGCTACAACTACAACTACAAACGGAAGTTCATGTGTGGTTGTGATGTACAGTGTTGGCCAGGTGTTTAGGGCCTACCATCATGACTTCAGAGTTTAAGCACAGGAACTTATTAGTCATCCAGTTTTTGATATCCTCGAGGCAGGCAACAAGTTTTGTTACTGGTGCACCGTCACTGTTGTTACTGGTGTTCATTCATTATAATATTTTAAACTTTCTTTTATTATTTGTACTTAATTTTTATTATTTTTAGTTGTTTTTATTCATTTTAATCATTGCATTACACAAATCCACCTATTAGTAACTTATTTTTAGTTTTATTGTATCACCTAATTTCAGCTACTTGCTATTTAGTTCTTCTTGTCTCAATCCTATAGACCAGTGGTTCCCAACCTTTTCTAGCCCGAGACTCTGTTTTCCCCCAGAAAATATTGTAAGGCCCCCTTCCCTCGTATAAGTTTGCTTGTATAGTATTTTTTTTTTAAACAAACAGCATGTTTACTCTATCTAGATATATTTATGCACAAAGAATACCTTCATGTAAAATATTTAAGGAAAACATCAGTAAGCCATTTGTAACTGAAAAACGAAACTGAAAAAAGTTTCTTGTCAGTAGTAGTGTCTCTCATCTCATTTTGGGTGTGTCAATTCTTTTGCCTTGCACCCAGAAAATGCTGTCGCACTATTAGGGATGAGTCTTCTGCAAATTAATTTGGACGACAAGAACTTTGGTACAGATACATGTAATGCACTGTGGCTCGGTCAGGGACTTTGAGAAAATGGAATAAAACCATAGTTCAGGTAGCTATCTTGATGCGTTTCAGTATTGCTAGCGCTACGGCCCGAAATGTTTGGAGCTTCCTCACCTGCATGGGTCCAACATGCTTGGGTCATTAAATAGTGTTAGCCGCTGATGGCGAATCAGTGAGACTCTTTTTCTTTCTGGAGGACGAATTACAAATTTACAAAAAAATAACTAAGGCAACATTATTGTTCTCCTGATTGCTCACTGATAGAAAATGTAAAATATGATGCGACCCCCCCACAGAGCTCGCTGAGGCCCCATTGTGGACCGGGCCCCCCCATTGGGAACCGCTGCTATAGACCTTTTGTGGCAGGGGGATGGGCTAGATCTAGACAAGGCTTCCCCACTTATTTAGGAACTATTAGGTTGTCAGTGTGAAGAGAAAGAAGTGTTACATTATTGATGATCATTTTGCTCTTTCTTGATACTGTTCAGGGCAGTAAAACATATTGTAAATCAAAACAATAATATCTAAACTTAAAGAAGATTTAGATAAAAGGGGTTTTATGTGATTTCATTAACTGACCTAATAATTTTAAGGAGTTATTAGTTATTAGTAGGGTTAATAGGGTAGGGTCTTTCTCTCTAGGTATTCTCTTCATTGCTTGTGAAAAAAGTCTAACAGCACTTTCTAAAACAAGATATAGTCCAGGTCTCTTCATACTGTATGTGTGCACACAGTATAACTTATATTTACAATTTTCACAGATTTCATAAAAAAACATGTAAATTTTTAGGTGTTTTACTTTTTAAAAGACAAAGACTGTCTTGTCTAAAACACACTTTTTCACCAAGTTCAGTGTTTTTCATGAAAGATCTGTTATAGGACCTATCATAACTTCTAGACACACACACACACACACACAATTGATTACACAATCCACAAAGCAAGGTCTCAAATGATTTATAGACCTCTCAGCATTTTAAAATTAAAATGTCATGTCAAAAACATCTTTTCAGTTTAAAATTGAGCTTTAAATCAATCCTTTGCACCTCGCTCAAATCTGACCTCTATTATGTGCAATACTGACATCATAGGAATTTTCCCCCTACACTAACAGATGGAGAATCTTGCCACCCAACATTCTTGAACGTGCTTAATAAATGTAATACAACCTGCACTGCATTGAAGAAGGGAGCCTTAAGTAGGAACACCTGTCAGAGCACTGCAGGAATCTGCCCATCAGTCAAGGGTCACTTTAATTCTGTTCGCCATATGGACGTCGCCAATATGCAGCAGATTTCCAGTCTACTTTGACTTTACGGGGTAGGCCTAATGCATTTTTTCTTCTACAAAATAAATGGAATCATGTCACTGGGAACTAAATTATGATTTATTAAAATTTCTGTATGTTTTATCTAGTGGTGGTCATAGTGGTGGTTCTTTAATCTAGATTAATCTCATTGTAATCTTGAAAATAATCTAGATTAAAATGGCTCATTTGAATTCTGATGAAGGCCTTCAGAATATGTGTACTACCTAAATAATGACTATAGGCAGCCTAAGTCTCAGGCCAGTCTCAAGATAAAGGCTAATTCCATTCCATTAAACAGTGTACTCCAATGTTATAGAAGAGCGAACCGTAGAGTATATACGGCTCTATCTTGAAAAAACTAATTTTTTAGAAGATACAATAAACGTTGATGGCAATTCACCGGACAAAGTTTTATGGGTTTGCAGAGTTTTGCATTGGCCTACAATGATGTAATGGAAACCTATGGACACCGTACGACTAATAGGCCTACTGCGGGTAGATGATGTCAGCTGGCACCTTCAGAGCTGCATCCATGTTAGCACATCAACGATTCTCAGTAGGCATACAGAGGTTAGAAAACTTGTTCTCGCCACGCTAAAATATCAAGGCTGATTTTTTTTTTTTCACCGTGCAATAAGAGTCTCACGTTAACACAGCACGTTAACGCTGATAACGACCCACCACTATTTTATCATTTAATCAACAGTAAAAATCCATTTGAAGCAGAAATGGTCTTTCATGTTTATTCCATACTTAATATATCAATTATATGATGATTTATCTTATTCCTCCCTTAAAACTGTAAAAGGTAAAGGGAAGAAAATTTTCACTTGTTAGCAAATTGGTTTTGTATTCAAACTGTAGAACACAACAAGGAAATGTGTCACCATTAATATCCAGCTGTATTGTCCCCACCAATAACGTCTTAATGAAATCTACATATAACATCAATGCAACAGATTTTACCCTCTTCTGCTTTACATTTTCATCAGATACATCAACTATATGTGTGCAAAAATGTTTTTGCAGTAGCTTTGTGCAAGACAATAAATGTTAATTACTCCAGTCACTGCACCATAATATAATTGTAAGCATGCATAACAACATGTTTTTAGCCACTTTTTTTGCGAAATGGTATGCTGCATGTGATCATCTGTTTAGGTGATAACATCATTAGATGACACCATTTTAAATGCACCATTGTCAGAATTGCAACTACATATTGTTACTTTGTATGGAGTGCATCCTAAATTTTCATGTGTTGAAAAATCTTGCATGCATCACTGTATCAGTATGTACTTATAACAGATACACATTTTGTATACTTCAGTTGGTAAAACATTTACACTATACTGACATAACAAAGGTAACTATAAAAGAAGGTGTTTTCTTTCACCTGAAGTACACTAATTTATTAAAAAGCACAGCAAATGTTCAAATGTTCAAGATAGATACTTACAAACAATATCAACAAATCCAAACATGAATGGGAAAACATTTACAATACTGGTACAGTAAAGATACCCGTGAAAAATAAGTTTTCTTTCACATGAAGTATTATCGAGACATTTTCATCTGCAAATATGGCTGTTGCATCATGGCCTGAAGAGGGACCTGGCTCTGAAGTATCCACAATGTGCATACAGAAATACAGTCTGTTATAAATCCACACTGATACAGTGATGCATGCAACCACATTAACATTGCATTTAAATTAACTCCATATTGTAAGTAGCCTAACAATTGTTGCTCATGAAAGAAAATAAATGTAAAATTTGAAAGTGACCATGGATTTTCAGTTTTATAGTAGGCAGTCTTTTCAGCCTAATTCTGAATGTTGTCTATTATCACCAACTCTTTAATATGCTAACTATGGCAAGGCATACAGGCTATTACAGACTACAAGCCTGCAGCGCGTAGCTGTGAGAGCGACACCACTCTGCTCAACAACCTGAACAGCTTCTTTGCAAGATTGAAGCACAGAACAACACACGCCCACAGAAAACACCACCACCTCCACACGACCAGCCTCTGTGCCTGTCTGCTGCCAGCGTGAAGAGGACACTCTCCGCCATCAACGCCCAGAAAGCAGCGGGTCCAGACAACATCCCTGGCAGTGTGCTGAAAGACTGCGCAGAGGAGCTGAAGGATGTCTTCACAGACATCTTTAACACCTCCCTGAGGCAAGCCATTGTCCCATCATGCTTCAAGACTGCCACCATCATACCTGTGCCAAAGAAATCATCCCCAGCCTGCTTCAATGACTACCGCCCTGTGGCACTGACACCCATCATCATGAAGTGCTTTGAACGACTAGTCATGTCGCACATCAAATCCACCATGCCTACCAACCTGGACCCATACCAGTTGGCATACAGAGCGAAATGATCCACAGAAGATGCAATCTGCTCTGCCCTCCACCCAGCCCTAACTCACTTGGACAAAAAAGACTCATATGTGAGAATGCTGTTCATAGACTTCAGTTCAGCGTTCAACACCATAATACCACAACAACTCATCTGCAAACTGGACAAACTGGGCCTCAGCACCTCCCTCTGCAACCGGCTGCTGGATTTCCTCAGCCAGAGGCCTCAAGCGGTGCGTGTGGGCAACAACGTCTCTAACAGCATCACCCTGAGCACAAGGGCTCCACAAGGCTGTGTGCTCAGTCCGCTGCTCTTCACCCTGCTGACACATGACAGCACACCAACCTACAGCTCCAACCACCTTGTGAAGTTTGCGGACGACACAACGCTGGTGGGGCTCATCACCAAGGGCGAGAAGACCCACTACAGGAAAGAGGTTGAGCTCCTGACCACGTGGTGCAGAGACAACAACCACCTGCTAAATGTTAGCAAGACCAAGGAGGCTATTGTCAACTTCCAGAGAGGCCACACCTGTCACCACCCGCTGACCATTGATGGCGCTGCGGTAGAGAGAGTGAGCAGCACCAAGTTCCTCAGTGAGGACCTCTCCTGGACTACCAACACCACATCACTGGCCAAGAAAGCACAACAGCGCCTCTACTTCCTGCGCAAACTCAAGCGGGCAAGCGCCCCACCACACATCCTGACCACATTCTACAGAGGAACCATTGAAAGCATCCTTTCCAGCTGCATCACTGTGTGGGGCGGTAGCTGCACTGACTACAACAGAAAAGCTCTACAACGCATCGTGAGAACAGCTGAGAGGATAGTTGGCGGACCACTCCCCTCCCTGAAAGACATGTACACCACCCGCCTCACCCGCAAAGCCATCACAATTGTCAAGGATGCAACCCACCCCGCACACTGTCTGTTCAGCCTCCTGCCATCTGGAAAGAGATACAGAAGTCTCCACTCCCGCACCACCAGGCTCACCAACAGCTTCATCCAACAGGCTGTGAGACTGCTGAACTCTCTCTCCTCCCGGCTCCCAGCCAGCGGAACCACCAGACTGGCAGGAGTATAGGAAGACAGATTGGACTCTACACCCCCCCCCGCCCCCACACACACACATACACACACACTCCCCAACAAGGAAACAAACACTCTGAACCAAAAACCAAAACAACACTCTGGACTGAAAATAACTACCTCTGCATTGCAAATTGCACACACCTGCTGCTATACAGTATATTCTAGTATTCTTCCATCAACAGAGCTGGAACAGGTGGACATGTCCGATTCAGTGACAAGGAATCAGAGAGAAACAGGAAGTTCCCCTGATCTGGTGTCACTATCCCCATCTCCTCCACGCTTGAAATTCCCTCCAAGTTTGCAGAGGATGCTGCCCATAGCACGGCTGTCTTTTAGCCCTAGAAATTCGCTCAACACCGGACTGTCTTTTAGCCCTAGAAATTCACCACACGCTGCGGATAGGTCGGTCAACAACGGACTGAAAACTCCAGCCTTTCTTAAATCCTCTGTCGCCTTCAAAAAGCGCAAGGCACCACAGCCCCCAGACCAGAAATATGGGATGGAATGTACAAAACTGCATAATACTTCTGTTTGATATGTTGTGGGTCCCTGTGCTGAGAGTGTTTTGAAAAACAAGCAGGGACCCAGGATGCCCTTGTCCGTTATCCCAGTGCTCACAAGGAAAAGAAGAACCTGTGTGCATTTAGCCAGAGGAGTAAACCAATCTAATCTCCTGCATGTTCCTAAACAATCTCAGAGTGGTCCAGTGAACCAGTGCACCGCACTTACTGTTAAACTAGCTCTTCTTAATATCAGATCACTTTCAAACAAATCATTTTTAATCAATGATCTTATATGCACACACAAACTTGACTTTCTGCTTCTAACTGAAACCTGGCTGGAACAAGGAAACAGTTGTGCTACCCTCATTGAGGCGGCTCCTCCAAATTTCAATTTCATGAGTGTGACAAGAGCAACGAAAGGAGGAGGGGTTGCAAAAATATTTAATATATCTTTTCAGTGCAAACAGATATCTCATGTTGACTTTGCATCTTTTGAGTATGTGCACTTGTTAAGGGTTCCCCCTGTATTTTATTATTGACTATTTACAGACCTCCAAAACATTCAGCTAAAGTTTTTCTTGAAGAGTTTGGTGAATTGCTAGCAAATATTTGCTTGAGTTTTGACTGTCTAATTATATCTGGTGATTTTAACGTACATGTGGATAATCCAGAAAACACATATTCTAAGGAACTACTTAGACTACTTAGACACTTTTGGCCTAACCCAACATATACAGGTTCCAACACACTCTCATGGTCATACTCTTGACCTAGTCATCACAAAGGGTGTTGATGTCTCTACAACAATTAAGGACTTGGCTTTGTCTGATCATTATTGTATTTTCTTTGACGTTTCTATGTTTCCTCACACACAGAACAAGGCTTTGACTATAGAACGGAGAATCTTAAATGACAATGCAGGTTTTCTATTTGAGCAAGCTCTCTCACAGCACTCAAGTATAGATTCAGATTCTGTAGATGACTTACTGACCAATTTTAATTCTAAGATGACACAAATTATGGATAATAATGCTCCGTTAAAAAACAAAAGAATCACTGATATTAATAAAGCACCATGGAAACAAAACCTAGCTGTTAAACTGTTAAAGAGGGAGTGTAGGAAGACTGAAAGAAAATGGCGTAAATCAAATCTCCATGTCCATTACCAAATCCATAAAGAGATGCTAAGCAAATATAACTATGAAATTTGTAAAGCAAGACAGTCTTTTTTCTCCAACATTATCAATAAGAACTTGAACAATGCTCGTGTACTATTTTCTACAGTTGAGAAGCTAACAAATAAACCATCACAATTAGAACCTGAGCTGCTCTCAGTAGATAAATGCAATGAGTTTGCATCTTTTTTCAGAGGTAAAATTGATAAAATAAGACTGAACATAACTTCACAAATATCTAAAACGCTAGAACCAATGTCTTCAAAGAGAGGGGAACTAAACACAATGTCAACATTTAGCTTTATTGACTATTAAACGCTTGAGAAAACAGTACAAAATCTAAGCTCTTCTACATCCCAACTGGACGTTCTGCCAACCAGCTTTTTAAAAACTGTTCTACACCTTGTGGCACCTGACGTGCTCCGAATTATAAATTCATCTTAGCACAACGGCATTTTCCCTGAATCACTAAAGACAGCAGTTGTTAGACCACTGCTGAAAAAGAATAATCTGGATGTTTCAGTGCTTAACAACTACAGGCCAATATCAAATCTACCGTTCATTGGAAAGATAATTGAAAAAATTGTATTCAATCAATTAACTGCTTTCTTGACATCTAATTGTTGTTTTGATAAGTTCCAGTCAGGTTTCCGGGCTAATCACAGCACTGAAACAGCGCTTGTTAAAGTTGTAAATGATATACGTCTTAATACTGATGCAGGCAAAACATCTGTCTTGGTGTTACTAGACCTCAGCGCTGCCTTTGATACTGTTGATCACAACATACTGCTACATCGACTTGAACACTGGGTTGGGTTTTCTGGTATAGTTCTCAAATGGTTAAAATCATACCTACAAACTTGAAGTTTCTTTGTTGCCATGGGCAACTGTACTTCAACACCTATGTCATTGACCTGTGGTGTCCCCCAGGGGTCAATCCTTGGACCATTGCTTTTTAACCTATACATGCTTCCACTTGGACAACTTATCATGAACAACTCAATCTCTTATCATAACTATGCTGATGACACCCAGATTTATTTAGCTTTGTCACCTAATGACTTTGCCCCCCTTGAATGTCTCTATCAATGCTTGGACCAAATCAACAACTGGATGTCACACAATTTCCTCCAGAGACAAAACTGAAGTCATTATTTTTGGAAAGAAGGAGTCAATGCTCAAAATCTCCTCTGTCCTTGAAACTAAAGGGCTTAAAGCAAAAGAGTCTGTTAAAAATCTTGGCATCATCATTGACAGTGATCTAAACTTCAGCAGTCACATGAAGGCTATCACCAAATCAGCCTTTTATCACTTGAGAAACATTACCAAACTGAGAGGTCTAATGTCAAAAAATGATTTAGAAAAACTTATCCATGCCTTTATTTCCAGTAGGGTTGATTACTGTAATGGTTTGTTCACAGGCATTCCTAAAAAGACCATTAAACATCTTCAACTGATCCAAAATGCAGCTGCCAGGGTTTTAACATGTACAAAAAGAACCAGCCACATTACCCCCATTTTAAAGTCACTGCACTGGCTTCCTGTAAGTTATAGAATTGATTTCAAAGCATTACTACTTGTGTTTAAATCACTAAATGGGATAGGACCTAGTTACTTGTCTGACATGTTTCAAAAATACATACCACCTAGGTCTCTCAGGACACAAGAACAAAATTTGCTTGTAAAACCTAGGGTCAAAACAAAGTGTGGCGAAGCAGCTTTCAGCTACTATGCATCTCAGATTTGGAACCAACTTCCTGAAGATATAAAAAATGCCCCTACTGTTACCAGCTTCAAAACCAAACTTAAGACCAAACTTTTCTCTGATGCTTTCTCTTAATGATTCATTTATTTTGTGAATTTTGCTGGAAATCCTTATTCTAAAATTATTTTAATTTTCTGTCCTTTATCAACTTATTATTCTTTTAACTTTTTACTCTTTCCTTTAATCTTATTTGTTTGTTTTCTTACTTTATTTTATCCACTATGTTTTTATTTTCTGTCTTTGTAAAGCACATTGAATTGCCTACTTTGTGTATGAAATGCGCTATATAAATAAACTTGCCTTGCCTTGCCTTGCCTCTGAGAGTGCAGCCTGAGGAAGAGCCTTGAGATACTGCATAGCTCTCAGCTCTGCACCACTTTCCCATTCAACATGAGCTTCACAGGTAGACTTTACATCAAACAGGTCCTCATAGCCAAATAGCATATCCGGAGTAGCACCTGTGGTCACACAGTCTGTAGTCTGTAAACACTGGACCTTGCAACGGAAGACATCCTGCACTTTGTCCTCTTTTGTTCTTTCAGCCTCAGCCAATAAGCACTCATATGGCTCACTAATCAGCCTCTGGCCCACTGACTGCAAAAGGATATCTGCTTAGGGCGTCAGCCACAGTGTTCTTTGGCCCCGGGATGTGCTTAAGGCTAAATGTGTAAGGAGAATACTTCGCAACCCAACGCTATTCACAAGCATAAAGTTTTGGTTTTGTCATAATGTAGGTTAAAGGATTATTATCAGTCTACACTGTAAGAGACTGGCCTATCAACCAATGACTGAATTTTTCACAAACACTCCACTTGATCGCTATGAATTCTAAACGATGAGCAGCTTTTTTGTGAGGTAGACAGAGTTTTACTTGCAAAAGCAATTGGACGTGCTTTAGCTTCCCCTTCCGGTATCTGGGATAAAACTGCTCCCAGACCATCAAGAGGGGCATCAATTAACAAGATAAATGGTTCGAGAAGTCTGGGTCTAAGGACTACACAGTTCAAGAGCTTCTCCTTAAACGGACAATATGTAGTTTTTACTCCCATCTACTCCCATCTAGTGGTTAAATTTGATTTTGCATGCACTCTGTAGCGCCACACGTTTTCAAATGTGCGTTGCAACATGGCTAGAGCTACGGTAAGTTGAATGGGTCGACATTCATTCAAGATGTCTTCTACCACTTCATCGAGTTTTCTTTCCAGTGACCTCAAGTCAATGTCTTCATTCATAAATAGATCCTCTTTGGTGTAAAATAACCTATGCCAATGATCTGACTTGTCCTACTGGGCGAAGAATCAACTCTCTGCATTTACATAGAAAGGGACGCTCACAGGAAGGCTTCCATGTGTTTTCGGTGTATAGAAAAATATTAACTGCCGAAAGGGACATAAAACACTACCTGTTAATACCGCTAGGGAAAAACGCATGCTTGCATTTCGCGTTACACAGAGAAGCGTGCACAGCGTGAAGACGGTCACACTTAAAGGCCCACTATGCAACATTTTTCATTTAATTAATTGATTTCATACTGTTTAGGATGCTAAAATGAGTCATTACACGGCCACCGTGGCCTATAGCGGTAGATACATCACTTGCAATGTTCAGCAGCGCGGACCGCCTCCAATAGAATGCAGTGCAATACAATGCAATACAGCGGTCTTTAGAGGGAGCTTGTGAGAGAGAAAAACAGAATGTAGCTTAGCCCCACTTTAACCTACATACAAGCGCTGCACTTTTGGCCATCATGCAAGACCACACATATACTTGTGCAAAGGAGAGCGAATCCTCATCATCTAAAAAGCGTCAAAGAGAAGCAAAAGAACGGGACTGGCAAAGTAACAAAACAAGAATTAACATGGGGGCGCGTTTCCCAGGTGGAAAGCACTAATGGCAGAGAAAACTTTCAAAAGGAACGCAGAGCTTGCCTGCTTTCTTCTCGACAGGTAAGTCATGTTACAGGCTAAATTGAAATGTCTCATTGTTTGATTGTGAAACTCATAACGTTGGCGGTAACAGTACTGTATAGTTAAAAGCAAACTCGTTGCTGGCTGGTTGCGTTTGATTAAATGCTAACCTAAGCTAAGGGTATTTTCATGCCATTGCCTAGCACCACCATCAGTATTATCTTTTTAGAAAACCGACAACATTCTGCTTAATTATGGTGTCCTTGAAGGGGTATTGTCAGAGACGGGTTAGTCAGTATCTTTGGTATTATTATTTTATATCCCTGGGGAGACATAATTTACGCTATTCAATCAAGATTGCTCCTGAATGCAAATGTATTGGGGGAGATGGATTGAGTGAAGTATATACAGTGCAAAGATCGATGTAACCGTTTACAAAAGCAATAAGCCACTCGAGTCCGTGGTTTATACTGCACTAGTGCAGAGCCCGTAGCAGTGACATTTGACAGTTGTTAGCTGCTCCTATGCTAATATTACCATAGTAGGCTAATATAAAATCAAAAGCATGACAACGTAATTCACTACGTTGCTCGAGGAGTAATTACTCATACATGATCATACAAATTATTCAAAGAACTTTAGAATAACTTGCATCATCACAGGAAAGAAAACTCGATGAAGTGGTAGAAGACCTTGAATGAATCTTGACCCATTCAACTTACCGTAGCTCTAGCCATGTTGCAACGCACATTTGAAAACGAGTGGGGCCACAGAGTGCATACAAAATCAAATTTAACCACAAGATGGGAGTAGATGGGAGTAAAAACTACATATTGTCCGTTTAACCAAGTTATCTAATTACCATGACACTTTGAAAAAATGGCATTTCATATACAGTAACTCAAATTATATTTGTGTAGCAAAGGTGACATCTATGCTACGATGTCACATTACAAGTAGGCAAATGTAATTAGACTAACGTTTATCACAAGTAGGCTAATCTTAGACTAACGTTTAAGGCTGTTTTGTATTTATCTGCACAGTGGTAACAGTAGAAAACAAAACAGGCTCTGCTTTGTGTTTGGAAGCTTCCTTAGTAGCAATGGAAGTTGTGCTACTTGTGTCTGCTAGGTACATGTTTAGAAAAAGAGATTACTTACACTGGGTAGAGTTATAGCGTTAATTTATCCAACATTGTGATTCCTCTAGAAACTCTTTCTCATGATGTCTTGAACAGCTTGGTTATCAGTGTAACGTTGTGTCAGTGAAGAACAAGAAGGCTTTTTAGACTATTGTGCAAAATTCAGGCTGCATTTTAGAACAACTTGACGTTTGATTGCAGAATGGTTTATCCCATTACTTTGTTGTTACATCGTTAAATGCCATAAAGCTTTCTGACTGGCAGATATCCGATAAAACTTAAATTTTTATTCCTTAGTTTGTCTATTCTGAAAACCAACAACACAAAGATGGCATGACAGCTCAATATGTCAGACATTTTTAATTTCGCGCCTACTCTGATATAGATTTTATTGTGACCATTGATTGTTTTGTGACTTGACAATATTCCATTACAAGTGATTGGTTTGCGACATTTTTGTCTGACAGCTGTTACTGCACTGTTTGCAATCAATTCACAACCACGGAGTGACAGCTGTCAATCAATTCACAACCACGCCTACTTTTTAATAATTAAAATAACATTCTATTAAATAATTTCTCGACTGAAAGAAGCCTGGTTCTTTGTGAAGAACAATGAAAAGTATTTTTTCAAATAAAATATTCATCGGTTCACAATCATTTTAAGGGTGAAATGTTACACAGAAAATCGGTAACTTGGCCATAGAGATACACGGGAATGGGCAAGGTTATAAATTGTACTGCAAACGGCCACCAGGGGGCGACTAGACTTCCAGGTGCTTCAATTTTCACGGCCAATACTCTGTTATTATATACAGTCTATGGCTGATACCGTTAAACAGGCGAATGTTACTATTAGGGATGGGCATGATTAATCGGTAATCGGTAATTGATCATTAAGAAATTCCTCGATGACGTTAATTTTTAATCAATAAGGAATGCAGGTTGTTTAACCGCTTAGGCGCCAAAGGCCAAAGTTGCAGAATTGCGACATGACGTCAACAGCAGTAAAATCTGCTGTGGTCACAAAAATCGTGTAATAAAGCATGTGGATTGCCTAACACTAGTTGGTAGACATGTAGTACTTCGACTTAGAACCAAAAACCATAATTTCCTGTTTTGAGATCAGCGGAATGGAAATAAGCCCATGACACTCAGTTGCGGAAGCGGTGTAATGTATTGCCTGCGGGTAAATAGTATGAGTTCTGCGAGAAAATCGCCTAATGACTAATAAAAGGTTGTTTCAAGATATATCATGGATGTTATTCGCTGATTCTGAACGGGAATATATGAACATGGAAAAAAACAATTGGTCGCTCTTCTACTAGTAGGCTACAGCTAGCACAACTACAATGTCCCCATGCAAGGCAAGTGTTCACGAAGCACAAACAAGTGGGTTTTTTTTACCTTTTGCCCAAAGGGAATGTGGGTAAACGTAGTCGTAGTGTCAATGGGAGAGGTTTTGGTCAAGGTAAATGAAATACGAGTGTGAAAAATAAGAGTCTGTGCCGTGCTTTGAGAAGCTACCATACTCTCAGAATTATAAACGTTAACCTAGACAACGGGTTGGGCTGGTGATTGGTAAAAAAAAATAAGCCGATATTTTACTTCTTGCACCATACAAGGCGAGAGCGTTCACGAAACGCAAACAAGTGTTTATTTCGACCCTTTATTCAATGGGACTGTGGGTGGCAGTGGTGAACACGATTGTAACGTTAGTGTCCGTGGGAGAGCTGTATTTCGGGGTAAATTAAACAGGTGGAAGTGTGAAAGTAGCCATAGCACAAAATCTCCAACTTCAGTGCTCCAAAAAGGTGGGCGTCGCCGACGGGTACATGTGCATATTCATGTACGGGTACATGTAATTTCATTTTACTATATAAAATTATAATAATAATTATAATGTTAAATCATTTTAAGGTAAAAATGTTAATGATTAACCGAAAATCGATCGTTAATTATCACGACAATCGATTAAGAAAATTTCATCGAATGCCCATCCCTAGTTACTATGGTGACGTAAATGTTATGAGACAAGCGCTACCTGGTCTAACACAAAACCTAAAGTAACTTTTGCGGCAGTTCGAAATTTAGTGCCGTCTCAACGTCAATGTGTATCTTTAAAATTCACAGACACTATATATGTGACATGCATAGCACATTTCAAATGGGGTCGGAAAATAGCTTTTACCATTCATATTTTTTGACATCTTAGGTCCCATGCTGCGGAAGTAGATGGGTGTGACTTCGGCTCCCTATTCCTCACAAGCAATGGAAGTTGTGCTATTTGTGTCTGCTAGAAATATGTTTTGAAAAAGAGATTACTTACAGAGTACAGTAATTTATCCAACACGGTAGCGTGCATCTACTGCAGAATTGTTTACTTCGTTGTTACTTTGTTTACTCTGTTGTTACCCTGTAATTTTGTTAAATGCCATAAATCTTTCTGACTGGCAGATATCCGATAGAACTTTAATGTTGATTCCTTAGTTTGTCTATTCTGATAACCAACAACACAACACATTGCTTGTTCTGTTTTTGCCTCAAGTTTGAATTAGAACGTTGAGTGACGTTTCACCAAAAGGGGTCTATAGGGAGGGAAAGTGGAACACAGTGATCCTAGCGGTAGCGTTCCTAACCCAAGATCCCATCCGATATTTTTTTAAAAATCCAACATAGACATGACACCGAACTTGTACACCAGACATATTTTTCAGCCTATATATTGGAATGATCTACTATCCGTGATGGTCTTGTGCGAAATTACTTATTTTAAAAAATAGAAATTGTGCCTGACTTGTCAGGAACAGACAACAACTTCGAGTCGCTCCCTTTACGCCAGAATCGCACAACTTCACCATGCTGTGTTTTGTGCATGATTGCAACCACAGACCAATGGATGCCAATTTTTTACTTTCCCCAAAGAACCTGTAAAACTACAGATGTGGATTAATATAATAAGTCCTAGCTAGTAATGTTAATGCTAGCTTATAGCTAATTTTAGCTAATGCTAGCTGTATAGATTAAATAGCAGAGGTTTACCAACTGATTTGAATGTTGGTAAGTTATTTATTCGAGTGAGGCAGGTTAAGTATATTCCCTAATGATACATATGTAGATCATATGACGTTTTAAAGCCTCTATGTGTAGGATCGTATCAGAATTCCCCATCTATCGGTGAAGTGGTATACTGTATACGTTTGAATAAAATGTATTAGCCCTCCCCTTCCCACAATCCTAATTTCTTGCTACGGAGGCCGAACGCTCGCTCGCTCTTATCTCAGTTTCTGCTACTCAGTCTCTGAGCGGAAACACGAAAGGCGGAGCTGAATATACGATACTGCTCTCCCCTACAAGAACCCGTACTTTTGAAAATGGCGGCGCAAAATGGATATTCTTCTTTGGTCCCCAGCCATATCTATATATAAATGGAAATTACCAAGTTTACCGGAACACTACAATTTATTCATGGAGGTAATTACCATCGTTTTACATTATATTTTAAAAATAAAAAATGTATTTTTGATAAAAGACGAAGATAAATAGAAGATAAATCCTACACATAGAGGCTTTAATTGTAATGTTACCTGTTAATTTACATGCCAGTGTCCCGTACCGTCCATGCCCTTGCTGATTGAACAAAATAGCCTAACTTTTTTGTTGACAGTTCAAGAGATTTAAAAGCAGTTTGTACTTACATCGCTTTCAATCAAAATGTTGCTGGCTTTCACCGATGTAAATTATTGCAGGCAGCCCAGTAGCCACAGCTATGTAATATTTTACCCTGTTGTTGAGTAAATTCATTGGTGTATCGCAGACGCGACAATCATTCAGGTGCATCAACGTGCTAACGGATTCTATTGTTCCTGTGCCGGCTGCCCGATTGGTTCCGCGCATGTGCACGCATGCGCACTATGCAAGCCGCCATATTGCTGCCCGATCGGCGCCTGATGTCATACACCACTTTACGGCCAAACACAGTCTGTTTACGGCACAGGGATCTTCGTGTTTTTATATAGAATGTATGGTTCAGCTACTACAATCAAAGCCTTTAGCTTAACAACTTAATTATCATTCATACTATTAAATTACTGTATGTACCTCCAGAGAACTTTTAATAGGAGGGTAAACTGGCTCTGGTTCCATTTTCTACCATTCTCATTTGAACATAACTGCACACCAGAAACCTTGGGCAGAACCACGATATACAATGTATGTCTACACACTATGTACATGTCACTAAGGAGCTTTTTTGTGGCACAATCCATGTTGTAAAAAAAATGAAGATCCAGAATATTGTCTGCCGTAAGGCATTTCAGTTAGTACCGATCGGGCAGCAACATGGTGGCTTTCGTAGCGCACATGCGCGGAACCGATCGGGAAGCCGGTACGGATCGGGTACCGTCTCATCTGTTAAACTTCCCTAACCAGGAGCCATGGGTGGATTGTGAAGTAAGAATGGCATTGAAGAAAAGAAACAGGCGGTATATCAGATTACAAATCAGCAGCATATAGTTTAAGGAGAACTATAAAAGATGCCAAGTTACTTCATCGAGACAAGATTGAAGCTGATTTCATGGAAGGTGATCCAGCACGTGTGTGGAAGGGGCTAAGAAATATCACTAGTTTTGGAACTAAATCCCCTTCAATGACAAGTGTGAGTAAATCTCTTCCTAATGAACTTAACGCTTTTTGTACTCGCTTTGATGTTAATAGACAAGCAGATCTTGTACAGGCTGTGTGGGATGCTAGTGGGGATACACCTTTCTGGCTCTCTGAGGCTCTCTGTCTTTATGAGAGTTAACAACAGAAAAGCCTCTGGGCCGGATAGCATCTCCAAAAGGATTCTGAAATCCTGCGCTGCTCAGCTAGCCCCTGTGTTTACCTTCATCTTTAAAGGAGTCCTAGAATTCAAAACCACATTTATGTTGTTCCTGTTGAATTTAGGCTCCGAGTGGTGTCTAAGGACCACACCAAAAACTTCACTGCCTTCTCCCGCCTGCTTTTGTATGCAAATTCAAAGCTAGAAATGGCCATGTTGAAATGGGCCAATCTGAACAGAGCTCCGATAACACACAAAAGGTGCCCAGGCCTTTTGAATACACCCTCTCTCATTTGCATGTTCCAGCCCACTGTAAGGGCGGGCAGTATATAAACCTAAGGAGGAGGCATTAGCTAGCTAGCCCCAGCGACAGCTAACCGCAGTTTCTGACAAGAGGAATATGTTGGACTATGCGTGTAATGTTCCAGGATGTTTGGGGCAGGTCAAGACTCTACACAGACTTCCCCAAGAACTCAACTGTCAGCGGGAATGGTTGATGTTCATTTACAACTGCGTTCCACAGAGCTTCAACTCGAGGTGCCCACTTCACCCCGGAGTGTTTCTCCAACCTTGGACAGTATCAAGCCGGCTTTGCACAGCGCCTGAAATTAAACCTAGGATTAGTGCCAACGATTTTGATACCACAACTGACATCCGTAAGTATCAAGCTAGGCTTTTGTGTGTCATTAATGACTAATATATCAGCTATTAGCCATAGTAGCTATCTGTATATTATTCGGCTAGCTATCTCTACGGCTATCAGTTTGACGTCTTGCGTTTTTGTGACTAGTTTGTATGACAAATGGCCAGTTATGATTAAGGATATATTTTTTTCCCTGTTTGTGGACCATTTGTGGCAATGCAATCAATCACCTGTTGTCATTATATGGATTGAAAACCGATGAATTCGACTCATCATGTTTAGTAGCAGACATTGTCAAGCTTTGTCCGTTAATTATGTTTACTTGATAAATTATTTTTAATTTCAGAGTGCATCGCAACAACTCCCAGGTTCGGTGGATGTGTCCTGCCAAACTGAGGCTCCTAGTTTTGTTTCTCAAGGGACACAGCTGTCATCAAAAACACTAGGCCCTCACCTTGAAGCAAAGGTAAAACTGGTCCTCTGCAATTTGTTTCCAGAGTATCCCTGTGAACAATGTTGCAACTACTTTGAAACAATAGATCCACCATAAATTTGCATTTCTGCCGATGTTTAGAGATCTGATTATATTTAATGGCCCTGTTGACTGTCACAGTTGTCAATAGGTGTGCTTTGTCTGAATGCGCCTTATGCTGGAAGTGTGCCACAAGTGTCTGGAAAGCTGCTCCATGATGGCTTTTACATCTTTCAAAGCTGGGTCATTTGACATGCTGTATTGAAGACATGATACAATCTTACAACTTATTCTATTTTTTTAGGGGTGCAGGCAACTGTTGCATGCCAGAGTGTGGCTGTTGGCACACCTGCCCCATCAGCTCCTCATCCATTTTCTTCAACTCCAGTCAAGACTTAAGGGCAGCAAAAAGACCTCGACTGGAGTTTGAGGAGGAGCAAATTGAGGACATATCTGCAGTAAGCACTGACCCTGGCTTACAACCCTGCAGAATCTGAAACAGAATCCTCCCAGCTTTTGTAAGTTAACTTTCAATTTTAGAGTGTAGAAGTGTGGTTTTTTTTGCCAAATCAATAAATGGCTAGAGTAAATGTGGTACAATTTTCTGTTTTTCCTCTTGTAGTCCTACCCAGTCATCATACGAGGAAGGAAAATTCATTGTCTTTGAAAGCTGTCTTCTCAGCTTGTTTGAGACCTGTCCAGTGTGCACAAGAGTCTGCAGTATCCTTTCCTGGCCATTGACCAGCTCTACCCACACTGAGTTTTTCCGACAGTGGAGGAGCCAACCAGTCATTGGGAGCACGCCTGTGGGCAATCTTCAGCTTTCTGCTGCCATTTACTTCTGCGGTGCTTCGTTTCCAAAGATGAAAAAGGTATTGTGAACACCATTCTCAGCTAAATTTAGTTGTGTCAGTTCTTTGTCTTGTTGACTAATTTTTTTCAGGTCTTTGAGGCAATGCGTTTGAGCACACATATGATGCGTTCAGAAGACATGCCAGGTCATACCTTGAGCCAGCCATAATACACCGTTGGAAAGATTGGCAACGTACAGCCTTTCAATCGCTGGCCGAGGCAGACAAAGTCATCCTTGGAGGGGATATGCGTGCAGACTCACCAGGTGAGCATTCTTTCAGATGTGATGGGTACGATTGGTGCTCTCAAGATGCCTACAATACCCACATGACAAGCAACCATGATTGATCCACTAGGCGTTTAATTCACTAGGCCCCACACACACACAAAAGAACCCTGGGCTGTGAAGTCGCTGTTACTCTGTTTTGCAGTATTACAACACATGCTACTCTTGAAGCTAGCTATTGTTTTTGTAGAACAGGTGTCCACTCCATTGCTGCACATCTTTTGCACATTTTTCACCATCGCAACACTCACACAGCTTAGGATATTCTTATGAATTGTCTTGTGATCCTTCCATTTTGTGACCCTGTCTTGTGTACAATACTAAAACTCTTTTATTACAGGGCATTCTGCAAAATATGGGAGCTACACTGTGATGGACGTGCAGAACAATGAGGTTGTAGACATACAACTGGTACAGGTAATGCAGTGTTGCCAATAACTTATTAGAAGTAAAGAGTGTGTAGAAATGGCTGTAGTGTAGTCACCATCCCAAAACAATGAATCCTCCCTATCGCATTATACCTTTGCAGTAGGCATAAAGCTGTATATGTAAGTATACTGTCTATTTTGATGTGGAATTGCACTGATCTGAAGTGTTTGTTTCTGTTCAGAGCAATGAGGTCAGAGGCAGTTATCATATGGAAAAGGAGGGACTGACAAGAAGCTTGGATCTCCTGGACAGAAGTGGTGTGAAGTTGGACTGCATAATAACTGACCGACATCCTCAGGTGCAGAAGTTCCTGAGGGAGCGCAAGATCACACACTACTACGACATGTGGCACATGGCAAAAGGTGTGTTGCATGTAATGGCACATTGTGGTGAACCATGTTTGTCAAAGCCCACCAATAACCTACTGTTACTTCCATGAAGAAGGTTATGTTTTTGGTCAAGTTTGTTTGTCTGTTAGCAAGAAAAACTATGCACAGTACTGCACAGATTTGGATGAAATTTAGACAATGTTATTGGGACAAAGACAGATTAAATTTAGGTGGTAATCTGTCACACCATCTTGAATTTGTATTGGGTCAATGACCTATATTGCCTTTGAGGTTTGTGCATGCCGAAGCTTTTCTAGTTTGTAATGTTTGTCAATTCACTAGGTTTGTCTAAAAAGCTGGATCGACTGGGCAAAGACAAAGACTGTGGGAAGGTGAAGTGGCATAGGAGCACCGTTAACCACCTATACTGGTGTGCCGTTGGTTGTGGGTCTGGAACCAAGAAGGTAGCAAGATGGAAATCGGTTTTGAACCACGTCCAAGACGTCCATGTTCATTCGGATCCAGCTTTCCCCAAGTGCTTGCATCAGCCAAAAGTGTCAAAGAAGTCTGGGAAGTGGCTTAAACCAGGTCAGTATCATAAATATTGTTTTAACCTGACTGAGTATGTACAGTATCTCATCTAAATGGACTTACAATGTGCTATTTATCTTAGGCACTCCTTTTCTGAACCGGTTGGAACGGCTCTTGACCAGCAAGAGGGTCCTTACAGATGTGGAGAAGCTAAGCCTGCATTACCAGACATCTGCTCTTGAGTCCTTCCACAGTGTGATTTTGCGGTTTGCTCCAAAAAATGTGTTCCCCTTCATTGGAATGCTGTGCAGGTATGTATGGTTTGTTTCTGTTTTGTACATTTTAACACTTACTTCAAGCAAGTGTGGCAATTGGCAAACAAGTATTAATTTCTTGAAATCCCCTGAAGAAACCCAACTTGGCCAAACCATATAGGTATGTTTATGTAGCTTAATACATATGCAACCACCTGTCTCTGATCAGTTTTACTTCTAGCAAATATGGAATCCCTACACTAAAGAGCAATAGGAAGAATGACTTGTAGTCTGTAGCCAAAGATCATTGAATTACTGAATCTCCTTCAGCCCTCTCTGCTGTAGCACTCCAGACATGTTTTTCCTTATTGTTTATGTGTTAAAAATAACTTATTACCACGGCTGGTCTTCGAGGAAGTCGTCCACGATCCCCAGCCCTTCATGGATTCCATGAAGGAGATCACTGTGCCCCCGCCCCTGTCCGATGCATATGACCGGCCTGATGAAGAGGAAGCCATTGCGTCACATGCGTCACGCTTCAGTCGAGGGTCTGAAGCCAGTGTACAGCCCAGATGCCTCAGGAAACTCCCTCCTAATGCGTAGCACCACACAGGATGTGATCACCACTCTCACACTTCTGCCAAGATAGCCCCAACACCAGCTTCCGAACCATCTGTAGGCCAAGTATCTACATTGCCTAAACAAGTGAAATTGCAACATGGGGGGGGGGGGGGGGGGCATAACATTTGTAATATATTTTTGTACAGTTGTTCCAAGTGCAATATGTTTCAGTGTAAATAAAAATTAAATTCAAATTCAATTTAAAAAATAACAATTTTTGTTATTTCTGAGTGAGGTTCAGTGTACATCGATTAGTTTCTAAGACTATCACCATTTGCATACCTTTCTATTCCTGCAATTCTTAGGGGGCCATTGTCATCTCCGTAGATGTTCATGGCATTTTGCAGGGAATAGATGTGTAGGCATACTGGCTCAAAGCCTGGATGGTCAGTCATGCATGTAATCTCCTCAGGGCTCTGATCCATTCTTCTTACCTGCAGACAGTGATTGTAACTTTCAATTTAGTCTGCAAGCACAAAACACTCCAATGCATGCAGATAGCATTTACAGTTTGTTACTTTGACTCTACCTGTGGTGTCTCCCTGCAACATATGTTCTCCCACTCCTGAGGCATGCCTTCACACCTTCCACAACTGCACCTGTCAAAGGAGGTAGGTGTAAGGTCAAATGTTGCTCAAAGTAATTCTTACTCTGAAACAGCCTGGATTGCGTGTCTCAAAACCACTGTTGCTAACTGTGCTCAAAACAAAACGAACTGAAGTGTCAAGCTTAGCATAAACGGGCAACAACAAACTAATGATGGTAGGGTAATTTGAATGTAGAAATATACATTATATTTAACGTAATCATTGTATTATAAAATGGGCATACCAGTGACTAACAATTCTTGTTAAACTGCTGTTATGATGCTGCTATCTAGATGTGTGCAGTGCCGTTGTAATGCTAGCGTCATTACAGCTAATTTGGAAATGTACGTGATAAAACTTACCAATCTGACACATTGATTTCCAACCGTTGGGAGCCGGCTGCACCTCCTCTTCGTCAGAACCTTCTGACTCGGGTTCATACATGAACGCCTGTATTCCGGATAAATCCATTGTTAATTTGCTCTAGCTAGCTCAGCAGTAAATGTAGTTTGGTTAGCTATCGATGGCTTTGGCTCTAGCTTCAGCCCGGTGGATTAGGCCAATTAGCCCGCAGCTCATTTCATTATTCATGAACTTGCTGAGTGGGTGGGAAAAACAAACAGTTTCATTGCAGGGCTTATTTATGACCTTGAATTAGGCTCTCTAGCAGTAGGGCGTTTTCAGCCCCACAAATTTACATATGCCATTATTTAGGATCAAAGATCAATTCCTAATGGTCAAATTCTCCTTTAATGAATTGTTGGCTCAAGACACAGTCCCAGCTTGCTTTAAGCAATCCATCATTGTTCCTGTGCCTAAAATTAAGAGTTCTTCATGCCTTAATGACTAGGGCAATATGGACTAAAATGTATATCTATATATATATGATATATATCTCAATATCTCTCCAGCAAAAAAAAAAAAAATACTGACTGCAAAATATAACAAATGTCACAAAATTGTTTTTATTAATGTCTGAACATCAGCAACTGTAAATTGTACAATAAAGAGGGCAAATATTTCCTTCTTTTTTTTTTTTGCTATTTTTAACCAGGTTGGTCACTAAACTAAACTGTGCAACAGTTGCAGACAACAATAACATTAAAAATGTGGGCTGTCTTTCCATTTGTATATTTTGTGCAAGGAAAACTAATGTCTTAACAGTCTCAGGTTTGAGTGCAGCCGTACTGTGACATAAATGAAAAAGACTCACAGGTTCTGCTAACGTTACTCCACTTGTCTGTTGTCATTACGTACTCAGTCAAAGAGTTCAAATGCCAGTCGCACTCTCTCATCATAGTCGTGGCAGTTCTTGTCTTGTAAAGTCATGACGACTGGGTAAAATGTATTGTGGGTAGAGTGTTTTCAACAGCACAAATCTGCGTTGTTCCATGATGGCAATTGATGCCATGTCCACCGCAATATGGCAACTGATTGTGTTCCACCACCACTTTTTTCTATCTTAGGGAACACTGCATGCTAAAGAGTGCTGAAGTGTAGTTTTGCACAGTTTGCACTGGTTTTGTGGCGGTCCATCCTCGGAGTTTGTAACACTCTTCATATGCTTGCCGGTGGCCTCCATTTACAAATGATCTAGCTGTTGTTTCTTTTTTGGCCACAATAGCTCTTCCTCCGCAGCATTCTCCATCTGTATAACTCATGCACTCCACGGACGCCGCCATTGTTTACTCGGTCTGCATGAGTAGGGAGAGGGAGGAGCTAACCAAAAGCAAGGAGGCTGGCTAGAGCGCGGCGCACAGAGCAGAAAAAAAGCGGAAAAGAGGCAAAGACTCAATATCTCAAAGTCAAAGTTTTATTGACAATTTCTTCACATGTGCTAGACATACAAAGGAATCAAAATTACGTTTCTCACTGCCCCCTTGCGTACATTAAACAGACAATACAGGACAGAACAACAATCAATGTGCACAAAAACAACAATCAATATTTGACAGAAAATATACTCTAATATGCTGGAAGAGTATACTCTAATCCGAAACAGACAGGTAGACAAACAAGAACAAGTGTACAGGTACAGTAGAAAACATGTCCTAACCCCTAGACACAGTATGTGCTGTTTGTGAGGATTTCTCCTGGCACATGACAGACAAAACAACGCTGTGTTTGCTGCGCCATGTGTACTAAAAAGGCTTGAAGATTTTCTCTATGGTAATGGTATGAGTGTGCAAAGTCAGATAATGGTATCATTGTTTTTCAGTGCCAAATAAAAATAAGAGTAGCAGCATATAAGTATAATATGGTAAATGATAAATAAGTATAATATATAAGCATATAAGTATAATACGGTAAATGATAAATAGCAGCCTTGATAAATAAGGTAGCAGCAAATTGCATGGGTCAGTGGTGGTCTTTTCTTTGAGTCAGAGTATTTCAGTGTCCGGTCTGTTTACTCGGGGGCTGGGATGGGGGCAGAGATGGGGGAAGAGTTCAGCAGCCTAACAGCTTGGTGGATAAAGCTGTTTGTGAGTCTGGTGGTACAGGAGCGGAGGCTTCTGTACCTTCTACCTGAGGGCAGGAGGCTGAACAGCTTGTGTGCCGGGTGACTGACATCACCCACAATTATGGTCGCTTTCTGGGTGAGGCGAGTGGTGTATATGTCCTTCAGGGAGGGAAGTGGTGCCCCAATAATCTTCTCAGCTGTGTTCATGTTGCAGGGCTTTTCTGTTGTAGTCAGTGCAGCTCCCACCCCACACAGTGATGCAGCTGGGGAGGATACTTTCGATGGTACCTCTGTAGAATGTGGTCATGATGGGTGGTGGGGCACTTGCTCGCTTGAGTTTGCGCAGAAAGTACAGACACTGCTGGGCTTTCTTTGCCAGTGATGCAGTGTTGGACGTCCAGGTGAGGTTCTCACAGATGTGCACCCCCAGGAATTTGGTGCTGCTCACCCTTTCCACAGCGGTCATGGGACTTATTAGTAATAATAATGAGCAGGCCAACTTAGATCAGGTTGAGAAGGGGGCTCAGTGGTGTCAGTTTAACAGCTTGACACTGAATGTCAGTAAAAACAAGGAAATGATAGTGGATTATAGGAGGCAGCTGAGTTGTACTTACACCCCTCTTAAAGTTCTCCTTCCAAAATTAACCTTTTAATACTTGATTTTTTTGATTTACCATAGGTCAGCCCAAGTTGCACTTGTATGCTCAACTTCAAAATGCTCTCCTACCCCTGTAGTCTGTATTTGCCTGTGATAGAAAACAGCCGGGAAAAACGAGCCTATGTCACATTAAACATTAGCTATGCAGTTTGCCCGCCCTCAAGAAAACGTTATTAGGCTGCCTGCAGACAGACCCACTAGAGGGAGCGTCACAGTCTGTTAGCCAATCAGAGGCGATACGTTTGCATATCATTAATATTCATAAGAATCCTCTCACGCTATGCTGCTCTCGTTTTCACCTAACTAAAATAGCTTGAAACAAGACAACCATATTTTTGTCGAAATCAACTCTCATGACATTATTTTAGACAAGAGACCACCACTAGTTGGCGAGCTTGGTGGTGCGAGAGCGGAGACTTCTGTATCTCTTACCAGAGGGCAGTAGGCTGAACAGACAGTGTGCGGGGTGGGTTGCATCGCTGATGATTGTGTTGGCTTTGCGGGTGAGGCGGGTGGTGTAGATGTCTTGCACGGAGGGGAGTGGTCCGCCGACTATCCTCTCAGCTGTTCTCACGATGCGTTGTAGAGCTTTTCTGTTGTAGTCAGTGCAGCTACCGCCCCACACAGTGATGCAGCTGGAGAGGATGCTTTCAATGGTTCCTCTGTAGAATGTGGTCAGGATGTGTGGTGGGGCGCTTGCCCGCTTGAGTTTGCGCAGGAAGTAGAGGCGCTGTTGTGCTTTCTTGTTCAGTGATGTGGTGTTGGTAGTCCAGGAGAGGTCCTCACTGATGTGCACCCCCAGGAACTTGGTGCTGCTCACCCTCTCTACTGCAGCGCCGTCGATGGTCAGCGGGTGGTGACCGGTGTGACCTCTCTGGAAGTTGACAATAACCTCCTTGGTCTTGCTAACATTTAGCAGGAGGTTGTTGTCTCTGCACCACGTGGTCAGGAGCTCAACCTCTTTTCTGTAGTGGGTCTCATCGCCCTTGGTGATGAGCCCCACCAGCGTTGTGTCATCTGCAAACTTCACAAGGTGGTTGGAGCTGTAGGTTGGTGTGCAGTCATGTGTCAGCAGGGTGAAGAGCAGCGGACTGAGCACACAGCCTTGTGGAGCCCCTGTGCTCAGGGTGATGCTGTTAGAGACATTGTTGCCCACACGCACTGTTTGAGGCCTCTGGCTGAGGAAGTCCAGTAGCCAGTTGCAGATGGAGGTGCTGAGGCCTAGTTTGTCCAGTTTACAGATGAGTTGTTGTGGTATTATGGTGTTGAATGCTGAACTGAAGTCTATGAACAGCATTCTCACATATGAGTCTTTCTTGTCCAGGTGAGTTAGGGCTGGGTGGAGGGCAGAGCAGATTGCATCCTCTGTAGAACGTTTCGCTCTGTATGCGAACTGGTATGGGTCCAGGGTGGTAGGCAGGGTGGATTTGATGTGTGACATGACTAGTCGTTCAAAGCACTTCATGATGATGGGTGTCAGTGCCACAGGGCGGTAGTCATTGAAGCAGGCTGGGGATGATTTCTTTGGCACAGGTATGATGGTGGCAGTCTTGAAGCATGATGGGACAATGGCTTGCCTCAGGGAGGTGTTAAAGATGTCTGTGAAGACATCCTTCAGCTCCTCTGCGCAGTCTTTCAGCACACTACCAGGGATGTTGTCTGGACCCGCTGCTTTCCGGGCGTTGATGGCAGAGAGTGTCCTCTTCACGCTGGCAGCAGACAGGCACAGAGGCTGGTCGTGTGGGGGTGGTGGTGTTTTTTGTGGGCTTGTGTTGTTCTGTGCTTCAAATCGTGCAAAGAAGCTGTTCAGGTTGTTGAGCAGAGTGGTGTCGCTCTCACAGCTGCGTGCTGCAGGCTTGTAGTCTGTGATAGCCTGGATGCCTTTCCATAGGCTCTGTCCAGCCAATTGTGTGATATTTTGGATACTGGATTTGCCAAGTAGTTGTCATAATGAATACATTTATCTCCATTAAAAATGTTAACCCCAAACTTGACCTTTGACCCTTATTCGGAAGTTAATGTATTCTGCTGTTGCATTTTCTGGAAAACAATAATGGGTCATACAAAAGCAAAACACCTGAACTTATGGACCATTTGGATTTTTATCACTATTTTTTTATGATGACATTTACAGAAAAATGTCCACAATGTATGGTCACATTACAGTAAACAGTCATATCAGTAGGATATATACTAATCAGTTACTCTTGTAGCTATTGAGAGAGCTGTCAGTTTAATCAATAATAGAATCTTAGGAGAAGGTTGGATCATTTGCACATAAAAAGGTAGCTTGCATAGTTAAAGTATTTCTGTCATTTCTTTATAACTTAGCTTGCAACATTTGGTGTTCAGGTATGTGGAGTAGCAGGTAGGCACGAGAAAACTTGTATAGTCTAAAGCCCCGTCCACACACGTCGCTGCTCGCTACTGCTGAGTGATAAAAGTCAATAGATTGTCAATGTGTTTCAGCGATGGAATGCCTGGACAGGCGGGGAGAGTACTAGCGATGCGATGTGGGCAGATTCCGTTCCGAGTGTTCTCCTAAGCACGGCTGCTCGAAAACCTCAACACACCAGCAGCTTGGTTCCCACTGTCGGCAGGATGTCTGATGAGCAACTAATTATCGCTATGTCAAATAAGTCGGATCTGTATGACAGCAGCTCAAAAAATTACAAACACAAGAACAGAAGGCACGACGCAAGAAACAGGGTGTCTGCCATTGTTGGTTTTTCTGGTAAGTACATTTCTTAGTAGCCTAGCAGAATGTGTTTCGATCGCAAGCTAAATGTTTCAAGTTATTTACCGCTTTAGATCGGCAACACAAAGTGTTTTGTGTAATTTCAGCATGCATTACTTTCTTTCTTTTTTGTAATCGTGAGCTAAAAACAAAACATAAAGAATTCTGCTAAATTAGAAATAGCTAAAGACATGTTCTACTGCTTTTAGATCGGCTAACTTCCATACAATGCCATACCACCAGTTCACGATCTCCCAGTACAGCATGAAAAACATGAAACTAATTGCAGAGGGGAAACAATCATAGACTGTATATAATAACGGAAACAATTTGCATATCCCCCACAGTGCAATTGCCCCTTTGTGGGACAATAATAATAATTCAGATTCAAAGTCAGTTTTATTGTCAGTTTCGTTACATGTACTGACTCCACTCTAGAACTACCTCTGATCTATGCTAATTTGAACAACCTGCTGTTAATCTAATTTATTTAGCAATGCAGCTACTCTCTCCATACAAAGACCATACAAAGGAATCGAATTACGTTTCTCACTGTCCCTTGCATACATTAGACAGACAACACAGGACAGAACAAACTAAAAGTGCACAAGCACAACATAAATTATGTTTTAACAAAAAATATATTCTAACCACTAGAGACACAGTAGACAGACAAGACAGGACAGACAAAACAAGTGCACAGGTACAATAAAAAAACATGTCCTTACCACTATAGTAACAGTATGTAAAGTGCATGTGAAGTAAGCTTTTTTTGCTCGTATGAAGAGTTTGCTGTTGTCGTGGTTAACTATGATGTTTCTACTCATAGTGTTCAGCTGTAGGCATGATAGAAAGTAAACTGTCTTCAAACTTCAAAAGAAGTCCAGTTGCTTACAACTGAACACAATGACAACGAGAATCTTCACAGACATATGTTTCTGCTCCTGGTTTTACAGTAGATGACAAGAAGCAATGGAAGAACCTTCGCGACACTTACCGCGAGGTCCTCAAAAAGGAAACGGAAAAAAGAAGTGGAGCAGAGGCTGCATCGCAGAAGGTGTGGCGTTATGCAGCCATAATGACCTTTTTTGCCCCTTATTTGGACTCAAGGCCCACTAGTGGCAACGTGCCTACAGTACATCATCTACTCAGGCTGGGTCTTCATCATCTGTCCACATCTCACCACCTCTACTCTTGCTGGTTCTGTGCCATCCGTAACCGGCCCTGCTCTTTCTACTCCTGGTGTGTGTGTGCCATCTGTACACACTATGCATACTCCCAGGCTGCCAACAAAGAGGGCCAGGGAGGATGCATTTGAAAACAAGGTCCTACAAATGCTGGAGCGGGCATCCCACAAAAAAGAAGATCCAGATGAGCTCTTCCTAAAGAGTCTACTGCCAATGATGAGACAGTTGAATTACAGACATAAGGAGGTCTTAAAAATGGATATACACAGACTTGTCTATCAGGCAGACTGTAAACAGCAGGATGAGGAGCCTGTTTGTACAGAATTGTAGTTGTTATCTTTGAAGTACTCAATACAATTTGCAACTGGCATTCAGATTTTGCAATTATTTTCATAGCTAAGCTTTATCTGGTAGTGTATATAATATCAATCAATTTTCTTTAACTATAATGATACATAGATGTAGACAAACCTTTGCTTACCTTACCTTGTGTGCATCATACTATTTCTGAACAGCTATACATTTTAATACCTGGTTGCAAACATCAAGATTATAGCTCTGAAATAGGTTGCATAGCTGATAAGACAACAATGGGTTGCATAACTGAGAAACAGTTTGATGAGTTGCAAAAGGTGAGGGCAGTAAAATGTTAAATGCAAGCCCTGTCATTATCAGGGGGCACCACAGGAGAATAAAATTCCTAACCTACAGTCTGCAGATGCAGCATCTCAATTTTTAATTAATTATGGACAATACATCAATGACGTTGAGCTTTAAACTTGCTTATTCTACAAGTGTTCTTCCACTATTCTGGATTTATTCCGACAGTGTATTAGTGGGTTATACATATTCTATTGTGGTAGGTACTACTAATTAGTATGTAGAGATCAAGGCTTATTAGGGCATTATTAAGATTATATCAAGAATAAAGGCCTAATAAGTCATGAACAAGAAATTTGCGAATACACACCTAACAAATGATTAATTTTGCCTAATACATGCCTTACAAGTCACTAATACAGGCATTAATTAGGTAAGTATAAGTGGCTAATAAGTGAAGCTTAAAATGAAGTGTTACCCAATTTTCTTATTATTCACAAATTTAAACTTGGAACCGTTTCTCTTACCATTTTAATGTCATTCATAATTTTTAAATCATGTGTATTTTTTTTAAATACAGTTGGCTGTGTTTTTGTTTAAAGATGGATTAATAGATGGAATAAGCTTTTATTTGAGGTGTGAGTGGCTCTTAAAAGAGCCTTTTTAGCCCTTAAAATGGCTCTTTTTAGTTTAAATGTGGCCTGAGAAGAGGGTGGCAAATTTCTCACTCACTTGGATGGCCTCCTGTGCAGCATTGTTGCTCCCAGTTCTCCTAATGTTCTGGAGTGCAGCGGTCTCCCTTGCAGCGGCCTCCCTCACATCGGATGGCTCTGGAGTGGGTCTTGATCTCTGCATGAAATTGTGAAGCACACACTTTGCTTCAGCATTGGCAGGGCTGACACCCATGACACCCATGTGCCACTGTGCTGCTAGGATGCCGAATGCATCTTCGACGACCAACCTCGCCCACGACAGCCTGTAATTGAAGGTTATTGTCCTTCCGGGGGGGTGGGTACCTAGGCAAGGCCTCATCAAGTTGTACCGGAGAGAGAAGGCCTCATCAGCAACAAACACATGGGGCAGAGGTCTGAGGTCTTCTGCACCAGCCACATCACAATCTTCAGGGAGACTGAGGGTACTGTCCCGAAGCGCTTGTCCAAAGGCACTGCTGGCTAGGGTACCTCCATCACTGGCCCTTCCATAGTTACCAACATCAATGATGTGGAAACAATAGTTTGCATCAACTACTGCTTGGAGCACTACGGAAAACGTACCTTTATAGTTTTAAAACTGTGATCCTGAATTGTTAGGAGCCTGGATCACTACATGCTTTCCATCAATGGAGCCCACACAGTTTGAAAACTGTTGGAAACTCCAATGCAATGTTCTTCCAGTTGTCCTTGTTGGGAACTGCCATCACGTCCGCCACTAGACATTCCCAAATGGCCCGTGCCACATCCCCAACAATATCAGCCACTGTACTGTGTCCTACACAGTAGCTGAAGGCAATAGGCTGAAGGCCACGTCTCCTGTTATGACTCAAATCAAATCAAATTTAGTTTTAGGAAAAGTAACCTGTTCCTTACCGTAAGCAAATCGCCAGCCTCTCTCCGGCAGATATGGCAGGTCAGAATGAGGTGTCTGTCTGCGCAATGAGCGGTCCCACCCTCAGCAGCAGTTCGTCAAACTCCGTCCTGTTCAGCCTGAAGTACTGCTTGAAACGAAATTCATCCAAATGGAGCTCCAAACAAGACGATGGTATTCGCCATGGACATACCGACGCTGAAGTGTCGAGTGGACCCAGATGGATCGGGCTTGACGTCGCCGTCTTCTTCTCAGGTAGATTATGCTTAGGGCAAGCGCTGAGAGTTCCTCGAAATCCATCGTTCATGAACAGTAATCACTGAATCATCATTGATCAAATTTATAGGCGCATTTCTCGCAATAGAACGTTCACTTTTAGCGGCCAATATATGTATATAGTGTAAAACTTATACTTTTAGCGGCCAATATATGTATATAGTGTAAAAATATCTAATTGCATAAATGAAATTTATAGTAAGATCCATGGCAATGTCTGTAAATACTGGGTAGTGCATCAAACAAATAAAATGTCTAGTCAGACCGACCGAAAGTGATATAAAAGTGTAACAATTAGGGCTGGGCAATTAATTGAAAAGTAATGGAAATTGACAGTCAGAACCTATAATTGATCAAATTTAATCCAGGTCAATTATTTCAATTATTTTCCCTTTTAAAATAGGGCTAAGCAACATTCTTTTTTTTTTTCTCTTACGAGCTCCCTCTAAAGACCGCTGTATTGCACTGTATTGCACTGCATTCTATTGGAGGCGGTCCACGCTGCTGAACATTGCAACTGCTGTATCTACCGCTATAGGTCACGTTGGCGCCTTCTACACCGTTCGTTCGCTGTGTCATGACTCATTTTAGCATCCTTAACAGTATGAAACGGACTAATTAAATGAAAAATGTTGCATAGTGGGCCTTTAAAACACTACTGTGTGTAGTCACGTGACCCTGCTCCGTTTCTCATGTTATTCCGCCAACGGAATCATGTCAAGTATGGAAAGCCTAAACACTGAGACAACTGAGCAACAAGAGCAGCTTGTACCAAGGAAAACATTGATGTTCAATAAATCATCAAAGATAGTAGATAGTGTGTTTCCTTCAATTATTTTAAAATTAAGTAATGCACCCTTCATTCAATAATCTCTCACTTGTAATATGTGAGCATATTTACTGTTCAAACCAGTAAATTTAAGGGAACTATGAGGGCAAAAAAAAAAAAAAAAATCAAATAATCGTTCATTAATCGTAATCGAGTTAAAATGTTCAATTAATCGAGATTTTGGTCTTAGGCCAAATCGCCCAGCCTTAGTAACAATGTCAGTTTATTGTATTATTGCCTCTTCTAATTAATTTATGGTACAAGGGAATTGTCAGCGTATTGAGAAACTAGTGATTTATTTTATTTTTTATTAACAGAAACACGGAAAAAAATTAGAAATAAACTTAAAAGCTGGCGAGAATCAAAGACTGAGCAAAACATGAGTGAACACGAGACAGCACCTGACATGACACAATGAACCAACAAAGACTGAATAGGGACAGGGGTTTAAATACACTGAGAGATCAGGACACAGGTGTGACAAGGCGGGGCTAACTAATGATACAATAATATAGACAAGACATATATATATATATGACATATATATATATAAGACATATATATACAATAATAAGACAAGACAGAGCGCAGGTGAGGGGTGGAACTAGGGAACTGATTGACAACACAGGCACAAGGCAGGGACGACAGATCACATGACACACCAGGAAGTGAACAGGGAAAGACAGACACATGGCAGGAATGACAGGAGCACATGACCAGAGCCAGTCTACGGGGAGCCGGTCCACTCTCTGTTAACTCCATTGTACCGGATTTGCATGCAATCTGTTGAAATTCCGCTGGTTTTGCTGTCGAGCAAGTGAAAAATGAATTGTGGTCTATGGAGCTAAGCGGCTAAAACTCGTTGTTGTCACAGTTGACAACTTAATTTCTTAATATATGTTGTGATAGTAGCTACCTGAGTATAGAGTTTCCACTAGAAATGAGATAAAAAGTCACTCATGTCCTTTCTGCTTTTCATAGGATGGGCCGCTTTCCGTGTAACATGCTAGCATTTAGCTCACGGATGCTGGTTGGCCAGCGAGAAATCACGACCGATTATGACCGTCATGAAGCTGAACCAGGCACCAGCTGCCGACTGTCACAGAGGCAGAAAGTAGCGATTGCTGTAAAGTGGTTCAGCTTTTGTGTCACATGACGTAAACTTTAAAAGGGTTTTTAGGAATAACAACACATATTAAAAATTGTATTGGTCAACTAATTGTCAAGTCAAGTTATCCTGCATCGCATGCATTAATGCAATTTTAGGAGAAAAAATTATATAAAGAGAAATGTGGTATTGGGGGGTGCAGCTCCATTGATTGGAGGATCCATGGGACCGCCGCCGGGCCCAGAGAGAACACTCTCTGCTACACCCGGCCTGGTGACGTCCAATGCGTAAAAACGCGCGAAGGTGTTGCCTGAGGCCCACGAAGCGCTCAAACAGATATCCTTCAGGGGGACGCCCTTCCAGAAGGCCCAAGAAGCCGCCACTCCACGGGTGGAGTGCGCCCTGACATGAACAGGCGGAGGAACACCCGCCGCCTCATATGCCAGACGTATGGCTTCTGTAAGCCAATGCGACATGCGTTGGGTAGACAAGGCCTGACCCTTGGCACGCTCACCATGGCAGACGAACAACTGGTTCGTCTTCCTGATGCTCTGCGTACGCGTCAAATAGGCACGAAGCGCTCTGACTGGGCACAGAGTAACGGGCACAAAACTGCCCGTCTCAGGAAGGGCTGCGAGCTCAATGACCCTCGAACGAGGGTCAGTAGACAGCACTTTCGGGCGAGAAAAGGGATTTGGTCGCAGCGTGACCCGCGCGTCACCTTGCGTGAACTCAAGACAGTCAGGACTGACCGACAAGGCAGTCAGATCGCTGACGCGCTTCACCGAGACCAGGGCGAGCAGAAGCGCAGTCTTAAGGGAAAGCATCTTTAGACTGGCACTCGACAGAGGGTCAAGGGGCGTAAGGGCCAGTCCACGTAGGACGGTGGCCAGGTCCCAAGTAGGGACCGAAGGGGAGGCAGAGGGGCGGAGCCGTCTGATGCCCTTCATGAAGCGCGACGCAAGGGGGTGAGCGCCTGGGGAAACGCCAGCATAGCCAACATGGCAAGCTGAGATGGCTGCGAGGTACACCTTCAAAGTAGAGGGTGTACGACCCTGATCAAATAGGTGTTGCAGAAAAGCAAGCACCTCGCCAATAGGGCAGACTAGAGGATCACAGCCTCTGTCTCTGCACCACGTGCTGAATACGCGCCACTTCAGTGTATACAACGACCTAGTGGACGTAGCTCTAGCAGCCTGGACGGTCTCTATCACTGCGTCTGACAGGCCGCTCTCTAGGAGACGCGCCCGTTCAGGGGCCAAGCCGTCAGTCTCCACGCTTCCGGCTTGGGGTGCCACAGCGACCCGTGAGCCTGCGACAGGAGGTCTCTCCTCAGAGGGAGAGTCCACGGCTGGCCGTCTAACAGTGAGACCAGATCTGAGAACCAGCTCTGAGATGGCCAATTGGGGGCGATCAGAATCACCCTGTGCGCTCCCGCTCTGATCCTGGCCAACACCTGACGCATCAGAGGAAGGGGGGGAAAAGCGTAGAGCAGACCGCGCGGCCACGGGTGTGCTAGCGCGTCTGACCCTAGCGGCGCATCTCGTTCCAGCAAAAACCACGCTGGGCAGTGAGCGTTCTCTCTCGAGGCGAAAAGATCGACTCGTGCCCGCCCGAAGCGGGACCAAAGGCTGTGTACCACAGCTGGGCAGAGGCGCCAGTCGGTTGCACGCGGAACACCCCTGGAGAGGAGGTCCGCGCCTGTGTTGCGAACACCTGGCAAGTGCGCCGCCCTGATCGACAGGAAGTGGCGAGAGGCCCAGGTGAGCAGCTTGTACGCCAGGCGAAACAGGTCCGGAGAGCGCGTGCCGCCCTGGCGATTGAAATACGCCACAACAGTGGTGTTGTCTGTACGCACAAGAACGTGTTCTCCTCTGAGAAGAGGGAGAAACTCCTTCAGAGCGCAGAAGACAGCAAGGAGTTCCAACACATTGATGTGTAATCTCCTGGAGGCTGTGCCCCATATCCCCCTGGCGGGGCGACCGCAGCAAACGGCGCCCCAGCCTGTTTTGGACGCATCGGTGGTCACCGTCATGCGTCTGGCTATAGCACCCAAGGCGCCGCCTCCGGTGAAGGAGGACGGCCTGGCCAATGCGCGAGGGCTAGCCACATGCGTCTGGACACTAAAATCCGACGGGCGGGGTACGACCTGGAGGATACACCTAGCTCCGCTAAGGCGAGCTGCAGCGGGCGTAAGTGTAAGAGGCCGAGTGGGACAGCGCCGCCTGCGGCGCATAGGAGGCCCGTCAGTCTGAGACACAGCCTGGCCGAAACACAGGCACCTAGTCTGAAGTGGCGTAGACACGCCCTGACGTCCCGGAGCCTCTTCGGTGTGAGCGTCGCTCTCATTGAGCGTGAGTTCAGCCTCACGCCCAGGAACTCTACCTCCTGGGAGGGGGAGAGCATGCACTTGCTTAGGTTTACTAAGAAACCCAGACTGTGCAGGTGACGCAAGACCACGTGGGTCTGTGACGTTAGAAGCTGTCTGGAACCAGCCAGCAGCATCCAGTCGTCCAAGTAATTGAGGAGTCTGATCCCCTGAGCGCGTAGAGGAGCGATCGCCGCCTCCACGCACTTGGTGAAGCACCGAGGTGCTAGAGATAGACCGAAGGGGAGGGCTGCGTACTCGTACGCGCTGCCCTCGAAGGCGAAGCGTAGAAAACGCCTGTGCCTGGGGACTATGCCTATGTGAAAATAGGCGTCCTGAAGGTCTATGGTGACCATGTAGTCCCCCTGGCGGACCGACTCCGCCACCATTCGCCCCGTGAGCATGCGAAAGGTGAGAGGTTTGAGCGAAGCATTGAGCGCTCTGAGGTCTAGGATAGGGCGAAAAGCGCCTGACTTCTTGGGCACCAGGAAGTACGTACTGTAGCGACCTGCGCGCGCCAGCGTCGGATCTACGCGCTGAATAGCGCCCTTTCTCAGGAGATCGCAAAGCTCTTGTCTGAGCGCAGGGGCCCTGGTGGGGGGCACCACTGACTCCATGACACCTCTGTAGGGCGGGGGTGGCCACCTGAACTGCAGTTGATAGCCCTTCAACACTGTTGATAGGACCCAACGCGACGTTGTGCACATCGCCCAATTCTGCCGGAGCAGAGCGGCGGCATGAGGAGGCAGCAAGGACAAACGAAGTGCTATGCTGCCTCCGGGTGGCACTAGGGGGGCCGAGGTCAAAGACTGAGGCTGTCCGCGAAGCTGAAGAGCGTCCGACTGACAGACCAGAGACCCGACAGTGTGCGGGGGCTGAGGGCCAGTTAGCCGTGTGTGAGACCGTTGGGCGCTCACGCGTGACTGAGAGGCCGTGCGCAGTACTCGCGACGCCCGGTGGGGCGGCCGACTCAGCGCGCACGTCAGCGAAATCCAATGCCGGTGAGCTGTGCGCTTCGCCTGCGACACCCCGTAGGGCGGCCGACCTGGAGCGCGTGCCAGCGACGTAGGTGGTCGATGAGCCGCGCACTGCACCTGCGACGCCCCGTGGGGCAGCCGACTCGGAGTGCGTGTCGGCGACGACCTCGAAGAAGGGGGAGAAGCTACCCGTCTGGCCAAGGGCAGACGTGTCAGACTGAGCAGACAGTTCTGCGCGTATCTGGGCGATGAATCGACCGACAGGGGGGGACTTCTCGACCGTGAACGACTCCGAAGCGCCGCATGTCCACTGCTCAGAGGCGAAGGGGACAGCGAACGCGGAGGTCGCGACACTAGTAGAGGCCTCGGAGCCACCTGGGCGCCGTAGAGGCGAGTCATCACGTGAGGCGCATAGCGCGGAGCGTGTGTCAGCTGAAAGCGCGTCGGAGACCGTGTGGGTGCCCCAGTGCGCGGTAGCGCTGCTCGTGAACAATTCAGAGACGTCGCATGCCCACTGCCCGGAGGCGAGGGGGACAGAGGACGTGGAGAACGTGGCACAAGTGGAGGCCTCGGCGCCACGTGGGCGCCGTCTAGGTGTGTCGAAACGCGGGGCGCAGAGCGCGGGGCGTGTGTCAGCTGACGCGCGCCGGAGACCGTACCGGTGCCCCAGTGCGCGATAGCGCTGACAGAACAGAGAGCGTCCTCCGGCCTGGGCCGGGGCTCATTTTGAAACATTGCCCCAGAGGGGCTGTAGCGTGTGTGCGGAGTGCTTGTGAACAAGGCAAACTCAGCGCCCCGTGAGGGGGTGAGATCAGAGAGGACCGCCGAAGCGGGGGAGAACGCTCCGAGCTGGGGACTGCAGAGCGAGGACCCGGGCCTTTGAGAGCACACAGAGGCGTAGCAGTCAATGGATGGCGATCGCATGACATGCTCTGCCGCGCACACGCAACCCCATCAGGGTCGCTGTGGCCTCTTACGCGAGAGCGGGAGCGCTGCCAAGTGGGTTGCGACCCGGCAGCCGGCTGTGGCGCGGCTTTGGGCGCGTCCGCCTTCTTCTTTTGCGTCTGAGGAGCAGCGGGAGCGGTCTGTTGAGGCGGGGCACGCTTGGGAAGCACGGGTTGCAGGGCCTGAGCCGCCGACTTCGTCTTTTCCAAGCGATCGCGCTGTAGCTCCAGCGCCTGGCCAAACAGTGCATCGGCGGAGATAGGAGCGTTCAGGAGATGCTTCTTCTCCTTCTCCGGCATGGAGGAGAGGTTTAGCCAGAGATGCCTGTCTAAGACGACCAGTGAGCCAAGGGAGCGCCCGTTGGCTTTAATGGCCGCCCGAATAGCCAGTGAGGTGAGGGCGGTAATTCTGCGGAGCTGATGGACGGTCAGCTCAAAGTGCTGCGTAGCCAGCTCAGCCACCAGTTCCTCCGCCAAGGAGGAGAGGAGAAAGGTGGTGTTTAGCGCCCTTATCGCCTGGCCTGTGCAAATGAAGGCCTTGGAGGCGAGCTTCTCCGTGCGTTGACACGGCTTGGAGGGGAGCTCGGGAGGCGATGTCCAGGTGGCAGCAGAGGCTGGTGCAAGGCAACCAGCGACCGCATCCTCAACGCGAGGGAGCTGCAAGAGGCCAATGGCGCCCGCCTTGTCCATCGCGTAAAACGCCGCGTGTCCCTGGATAGGGGCAATGGCGGCGTAGGGAGCCTCCCAGGAGCCCTGCGCATCAGCCACAACCGTGGGGTGAGCAGGGAGGGGGAGAGCATCTGGAGAGGGAAGCGCACCGGAGAAGGGGTCAAAACGCCCTTCCGGATAGCGCTGAGGCGGAGGCAGGCCTAGCCTGTTAGCCGCCTGAGTAGCCAAAGAAGCTAGCTCGGAAGCTAGCTGAGCGGCGTGGGTCTTGACAGCCGGAGGCATATCCTCGACGGTGGCGCCGTGAGCGGAGAGGAAGGAGGACAGCTCCTCCTCATCCACGGCCTCGATAACTGGCTCGTCATCGGTGTCGCCTTGAGGCGGCGTGGTAGCCGCGCGGGCGAAGAGCGAGCCAATGGAGCTAGTAGGACTAGCCTGGTGGGCCGCGGTTAGCTGGCTAGCTGGCAGCAAGCTAGTCGCTGAGAAGCTAACCGACGGTCGATTAGCCACTGAAGCTCGATCGATGAGTCCAACCGGGTGCGGAGACGCCGGGGAAACATCGAGAGACTGGTGGGGAACAATACCCCTAACGCCAGCGGAGGAAGAACCTGCCCCTGAAACGCTAGTGGAACCCACGAAGAAAGCCGCTCTGTTGGCGATAGCTGTAGGGGAGAGGCGTTCGCAAGCCGAGCAGAGATCTGGTCGCGAAAAGGCGAGCATAGCATGCTCGCTCCCCATGCAGATGAAACAGATGGCATGGCGGTCGGAGACCGTCATTGCGCGGTCGCAATCGGTGCATCGGCGAGAAGCCATCTTGCGTCTCGTGGTACCAGAAGTCAGGGACCGGCGTGAGCACTTTGAGCAAGACGGGAAATCCCTCGAAGAGCTTTGAAAAAAGCTGTTTTGGTGGGCTTTGAAAAAAGCCGTCGGTTTAGAATATTTGCAAAGGCAAACGGAGACAATCAGAAATACACACGCAGTAGCGAGGTGAAAAAGGCAAAGAGGACCTGAAGCGTAAGCGCAGTCAATATATAGACTTTCTGACGTCACGCAGGGCTGTCTAAGTAGTTGCCTGCGCGCGTCAGTGCGCTTACTGCCCTTTTTTCAAAGGGTTGGTTTAAAATGACTTCAGAAAAGCAGGAGATGATAGGCATCATCCACTCGTACGTTTCGGCTTCGAAACGAAAGAGAACACAAAACGCCCAAAACATCCAAAACCCTGTCAGGATCGCCATAAAATAACAGTTTGAACTGATACTTTGAAGTGATAGTTTGATGCAAAGCTAACCCATTGACTGTATGCGTCACATCAGACATCATGAACCACAGCGGCAAAATTGTTTCCCTCGGTCACTTTTACAGTGGCACATAAACAAGCAGTAAACATAGCAACCACCGCCAGTGTCTCTGCGAGGGAGCGAGTAAGCGAGTAGCAACGTAGTAGTGGACGGGGCTTAAAGGAATTATCCGGAGTAAAATAGATCAATTTATGGATGATTGGGAGTACGTTAAGTTGACATCAAAATCATGTCATTCGGATGTGTTTTGAGAAAGTTATATTTTACCGTTTTGAGCCAAAACTCGTTAGCCTGGAAGTGACCAGGGCATACGATTTCCGCCGCTACAAAACGCTATTTCTATACCTCTTCTACAGTTCCAAACAACATTACACTTACGTGGTAGTGAGTAGAGGGTCCCTAAAGCCAAACCGAAGTATCCCGAGGTCTTCATGTGGTCGGATAGAGAGTCCAGAATGAATTTTAACGAGCCAGTACCTTTCCGGAAATGTTGCTGCTTTAGCTGCCATCTTTAGGGGAAAGTCCGTAGGAGTCGAGCAAAGCCTGGCTTACTAACAGGTTGGAATTTTGAAATGTCACATGACGTGATGTCTCACGTGAGGTAGCCTCCTGTTGATGGCCTTTTCTGTACCAAACTTCATTTCAATTTCGAAAGAAGGACTATGTTAAAAAAAAAAAATTGTGAATTTCCAGAGCGTGTTACTCCACACTCGGAAATCGACTCCCTCTTTCCCCTAAAGAAAGGCTTGGATAAATTCTTGGGACAGAAGACCATCAACCTCAGTGATTTCTTTGGTAACCAGGAGAAAAGTAAAACTGTGTAAGTGTTACCAAACCTACTGTATCCCTTGCAAAAAGTCAACAACTGCATTGTGTTACAGGACAAGTGCAGGTCCAAAAGGATTTATGTCTAACAATGTATAAATTCCCAAAACATTGATTTGTTTTGTTAGGAATTGGTCATATTACAGTTTTTGTCCATTGCTTGAACACATTTAGCAGAATTTGGCTCATGGTGCCAAAACTCTACACACAAGGAAATAAGGAAAAACACAGGGAAATAAACCATTCACATCTATGTCAAATACAAACTCTGCGATCAAAACCTAACAATCCTTTGCCAAAACCTCACTTTGATGACAAAATGATACCCACTTGCGTCATATCAATACACTCTCATATCAGCAAGAACACACTAGTCTACTTTATATAAAACACTGCAGTCCTCGATTTTTACTGTGTAGTGTGCAGGAGCAAGTGTGTTGCAAAAAGGAGCAAGTGTGTTGCAGAATTGCAACTTAAGTGCAAAGCAGTACTTTTGTTTAAAGGCGCTCTAAGCGATTGTGTTTGATGTCACTTCTTGTTGACGTTCGAAGTATTGTCAAACAAAACGGAGGAAAGCTCCCTCCTCCCCCTCCCTCCCATGCCTCCTGAAAGACTCACGCGCACTAACCCCCACCCAACCCCTCCTCCAAATCCTTCTTGTCATTTATTGGCTGGAACAATGTTTGTTATGTTTCATTTCGTTTGTTATGCTAGGTTTGCCCACTGTGTTTTTTAGCCGTTTGTGGAGCCTGGGCTATCTACAGAGACCGCGTTTTTTTACAGTGTGTTCAGGGGACAGGCAGCTAGCAGATTGTGAGGAGATGTTTGCTGTATGTAACAACAAATGTTTTAGTCCTATACGCGTCACATCGCTTAGAGCACCTTTAAGGTATGGTTACACTTTGTTTAAGGTATAGTAACAACAACTTCAAGTTATGTTCCTTTAATTTTAGCATGTGTCAGTAGTGTCTGCAGCCCTGGTAATTTAGTCCCACTTTTCACCCAACTACGACGCCCCTGTCGGTACCCATGACACTGTGACAAGACTTTTGCAGCTGGTTTATTCTTTTGTCGCCATAACATATTCTTGCTCAAACCCTTTTAAGGGTACGTTTGCTTAATACAACTACATGCAAAACAGCAAGCAAATGAAGCATTTCATTTGTGGAAAAAACACGCTTAAAGTACTACTCAGTGTATTCCATTTTGTACAAGTCAACAGCGATTTCGACTGGTTTCCTTCGGCTACTTTTATCACATTAATTATAACGTTCTCCCTCGTAATTTCGGCTTTTTATCTCTTAGATTTGACTTTCTGCAGCGTTTGATTTTTGTTACTGGCGGAAATGGGCTTCCGTTGAACTCTCACTAAGTCTGATGTCTCATAAACCGTGATTTTAGGCTAGGCATTTTTTTTTCGAAATTGTTTAATGCTCTTGAATAGGTTGTGTGAAGACTGGAACAAACCGCTTGCAGTTGCAGTCCAGGCTTTCAATAGCTCCCATCAGGATTTTTTTTTTTTTTTTTTCGTTTCGGCAGCGAAAGGGTTAACTCCAAGAAACATTACGTGTAGCATACGAAGGCAATGAGGAAGGGGCTGCTCATCAGTGGTTTGGAGCATGGGTGTGTCGTAAAATGATTTGGGTAGATTATACAGTATTATATGGATTAATTGTATCCATGGATTGTAACATTAGGCTAATTTGGCCATTGCCCGGCTATCGTCTTTGTGGACCTAAAGCCGGCACGTTCGCTTTAAACTAGATCAGCTGTACAACTGATTAGGTTATCTCGATTTCTGCATTGTAAAACAAATAGAGGTGACTAGGCTATCATAATCGTTAACGTTAATTTTGTGTACATTTGTGTACCAGTTCAACCGGATCCGGTCTTGCACAAGTGGTTGAATGGGCAAAGATGCCGCTGAGACATCAATCTGAGGTTTGGTTTCCAACCCAAGTGCAAGTCACTGTTGTCAGAGCAGCTGATTTGCAGCCAAAAGGCAAAAATAGGAGTAACGATGTTTATACGATTATCCAGTTAGGCAAAGAAAAATATTCAACCTCTGTGGCAGAAAAAACTTTAAATCCTATTTGGAGAGAAGAGGCTTCATTTGAGCTTCCAGGACTTCTTGGGGACACTGCAGAGATGTTTCAACAGACGTTATGCTTACTGGTTATGCACAGATCTTTGGTAGGCTTGGATAAATTCTTGGGACAGAAGACCATCAACCTCAGTGATTTCTTTGGTAACCAGGAGAAAAGTAAAACTGTGTAAGTGTTACCAAACTTACTGTATCCCTTGCAAAAAGTCAACAACTGCATTGTGTTACAGGACAAGTGCAGGTCCAAAAGGATTTATGTCTAACAATGTATAAATTCCCAAAACATTGATTTGTTTTGTTAGGAATTGGTCATATTACAGTTTTTGTCCATTGCTTGAACACATTTTGCAAAATTTGGCTCATGGTGCCAAAACTCTACACACAAGGAAATAAGGAAAAACACAGGGAAATAAACCATTCACATCTATGTCAAATACAAACTCTGCGATCAAAACCTAACAATCCTTTGCCAAAACCTCACTTTGATAACAAAATGATACCCACTTGCGTCATATCAATACACTCTCATATCAGCAAGAACACACTAGTCTACTTTATATAAAACACTGCAGTCCTCGATTTTTACTGTGTAGTGTGCAGGAGCAAGTGTGTTGCAAAAAGGAGCAAGTGTGTTGCAGAATTGCAACTTACTTTTGTTTAAGGTATGGTTACACTTTGTTTAAGGTATAGTAACAACAACTTCAAGTTATGTTCCTTTAATTTTAGCATGTCTCAGTAGTGTTCAAGCAATGCGTAAAAACTGTAAATGTAGCATAGAAGCTATCAGCTGTACCTTAAGAAACATTGTGACAAGTAGTCTGCAGTGCTTTACATAAATAAATATGGACATTTGGGCTGAAATGGAGGGTCCCATATACTTTTCCAAACAAGTTAACATATACATGCATGCCTCTGAAAATACCTTAGATCAGGCCCTGCCTGTTAGCTGTCTTTCAGATGGCATTGTTAAAATCCATGATGTATAGCATCATAATAGTCCTAAGATATCGTACCACATCATTAAGTCCATGGGGTGAATATAATATCATAATAGTCCCATAGTAATTGCAAGATATAGTCCCACGTTATTAAGAGCAGTCAAGCCAAATTTGTCAAACGTCCTGGCAGTAGCAGCCTGACATGATGCTGGAGTCCAATGGTGAGATAAAGCATAGGGGAGAATTTGGCGTTTCATATAGTGCCATTGAAAAGGGCTAAATGGGAGCTGGTACAATTTTGTCAGGGGTCACCGGTGGTGTTGGTTGCAGGCCATTCAGGAAGTTAGCAACCTGTGATCAGGTGGTGGGAGACTGGCAGGAATGACTCTCAGAAAAGGTGCTAATGGCATGGACAGAAGAAGTAAATGTGTCAGGCCAGTCTGCGTCACATTTCAGTGATTGTGTGTGTTATACCACATGTTCATGTATGTATAGATATAAGATATAGACAGAGGAAGAGGGAGACAGCATGACAGATGTACAGTTTCGTGGTGGAACAAAGGTATGGCAGCATTACTAAGCTATTGTGTATGGCAAACACCATTGCAGGGATCTTCATCAACCACAAGCCTTAAACGGGTCTTATTCGACAGGTCAGGTGCACAGTAGTCATTAATACAAATAATATCCTGGTGCAAGGCCATTAAGCACTTACATTGCCTGCAGTCTGCTTGTTGTTTTGTAACATTGACATGCAGTTTGTGTGAGATGCCAGGGGAATATTTTCTGTTATAGTGGTAGTTTATCACCCAATGCCATTACAGAGTAGACAACTGGAATATTTGTTTGACTGATCAACACAACAAATCTCCTAATGGCACTCAAGCAGACACTTAAAAGAAACAGATCTTTCTGAATTTTTTTTTTTTTTTTTTTCATTTTTATGAGCAGAATGAGATTGAGCCAAACCAAGTCTGATGCGACAGGGAGTTGGTTATGGACTATATGTACTGGATAGTGGCACATAGTCTATGCTGGGGAGTAAAGCATAAACAGTAGTAGTATGTGTTATACTGTATGTGCCTGTATGTGTGTTTATTTTTAGATCATAGTAGTTCCTTATAAAACATCCTGTGCTTACAGAGATCGGGACACACTTCATAATGCTTTAGCTTTTGAGAATGTTTCATAAGGTGCTGTCCACGGGTTATGTAAACAAAATTAACGCCGTAGATGTGTTAGTTACTTTAGCTTTTAGTACAAAACTGTCAAATCTGGCCAACAGAAAGTGTCATGACCTAGTAAGATTTATCAAGAAAGGATGGAAAAGAAAATTAGAAAACAATAAGTCAGACTCAGACTAAACCTGTATAATTGCACTAAATCTACTACTGGTTATACTGTAATTGGTGGGTCTGTTCCTAGCTTTAGCTAACCAGACCATCTACACTCATACAACAAAATTAATGCAGATTTGCATGACCACTCCTAGATTTTACAAAATGTAACTTTTACTATTAAATAACATTTATTCTTTCTTTCTTTCTATTGCTCTGGTTAGCAGTATAGGTTGGGAAACTGAATCAGTTTGGCATTTTAGTATGTTAGGCAAGTTGCTTCGGCTACTGTCATGAGCAAAGGAATATGCAAGTCTGCCATGTGGACTCCACTGCAAGAAGCAACTTCTTTATTGTCACTGTAACCATGACAACGTACATATACCAGTGCAGAACCCCATATACATAATGTTTCACTACATCTTCCCCTTTTAAGTTATTCAGGGAATAACTTAAAAGACACTCAACCCCTAATCTTTACATAACTCTCACCTAGAACTAGGATCTTGGGGTAGACTGCCCGCAATCCGCAGCAACATAGGGATTATTCTGCTCTCGATAGTTGCTGTTCCTATTTCCTTAACTCAATTGGAACAGTCTGACAATATCAACACTAACATCGACCACATGGTCCATTTTTATCTCAGTCATACCTTTAGAGTGCAACATTTATAACACAAAATATCAATAACATAAAATAAACTCAATATCACATTGTCAAGAAATACACTCATACACCTTTGCTATTTCACCTGTGAGGAAGTCTAACCTCGCGCCCCTTGGAAGTCATCTTTACTACACCATGTGGCAGTGCCCTCTGAGAGACACATGCCTCTGCACCGTCTGGTGATGACTCATCTGGTGGCTTGTTGCTGGAGGCAGGACTGGAAGTAATGGAGGACCCACTTGTCGCAGGTGTAGGCCTCTCAGGCTGCGTCAGCTGATGGTCTGAGGAATCTTTGGGCTCGCACAAAGCCTGAAGATGTCGCCGGTTGCGACGCAGCCTTAGCAGGCGTCTTCCACCCCTCTTCTCTCCATATATCTTGACTCTGACGTCCTGACCCTGTTGAAGCGGTGGCAGTGGACGTGCAGAGTAGCAGTGGTCATAAAAACTGGTAAGACGACTTAGTCTGGGCGTCTCTCTCCTGAACATATTGTCTGTCCACAGGAGAAGACTGCAGCTTCCATTCTAACATAGGCAGAGTCATTCTAATTCGTCTGCCAGTCATTATCTGAGCTGGACTCACCCCAGTCACCGCACTAGGTGTCGCCCTGTAGCACATCAATGCTAGGTGTGGATCAGGCTGCTTCAAGATGTGCTTAGCAGTCTGAACAGCTCGTTCCGCTGCCCCATTCGCCTGTGGATAGTGTGGGCTAGTTGTAGTATGTGTAAACCCATACTTCTCACTAAAGTCTTTGAACTCACTCGCAGTGAACTGTGTACCATTATCACTCACCAATTCAAGTGGTATTCCCAAGACTTGTATGCCTGATGTTGAAGAGAGATGAGCAATCTCGAGGTCTCTTGAGTAGTAGTCTGTCACTACAAGATAGTTCTGCTTACCATATTCACAGAAATCAGCAGCAATGCGTTGCCATGGGCCCTGTGGTAGCACAGTAGTGAGTAATGGCTCACGTCGCTGAGTGGGTTTGTTTGTAATGCAGAAGTGGCATGCTGAGACCTTCTGTTTTATCTCAGCCTTTGCTCTCGTGCGGCACCTTGTCAGACCCTGGGGACCTTCGTGAAACTTTTCCATGGTGATAGGTCTCAGTGCAGCAGGAATAACAAGCCTATCCTGATATAGCACTAGCCCATCTGTTTCAGAGAGATGACCCCTTGCAGAATGATAAGGCTGGAGGGATGGTGCCACTCGGTACTTAGACGGCCACCCTTTTCTGATACAGGCTATGACTTGCTACAGCTCATTATCGTGCCATGTGGATCTCTCTGAACTTATGTGATGACACTGGAGCATTGGCTACAATTGATTCCACATAGGCCTGTACTTCATGCTCCAGCTCCCTGTCGCCCCCTCAGGCAAAGGTTTCCTGGAGAGTGTTTCTGCGATGACTAACTGTTTGCCAGAATATGCTCCACCACATGGAAACAGAAGTCGCATAAGAAGTCTCTGACATCTAGGGGGAGCCTTGTCCAGGTCATATGTGTTAATAAGAGGCACGAGAGGTTTGTGGTCTGTGTGCACTCTGAAACTTTCCATTCCGAAACTTTCCAACGTGCAAACTTCTTGCAGGCCCACACACATGCCAAACACTCCTTCTCGTTTTGGGAAAGTCTGTGGTCATGTTCGACAGGAGTGGCTTCATTCACCAGGATGTTGTGCATCACTACTACAATCCCCTTGTGGTCTTTAAAGGCTCACTATGCAACATTTTTCATTTAATTAATCTGTTTCATACTGTTTAGGATGCTAAAATGAGTCATTTCACGGCAAACGAACGGTGTAGAATGCGCCACTGTGGCCAATAGTGGTAGATGTAGCACTTGCAATGTTGAGCAGCGCGGTCCGCCTCCAATAGAATGCAGTGCAATACAATGCAATACAGCGGTCTTTAGAGGGAGCTCGTGAGAGAGAAAAACAGAATGTTACTTAGCCCCTATTTAAGCAATGTGATCATTTGTCTTTGAAAAATTTCAGGGTCCGACGTTATCCCAAATGGTAGCCTGCGGAAACAGAACCTACCAATGGGAGTAATGAACGTTGTTAACTTGCTACTGGCTACTCTCTACTAGTGGTATTTGCCAAAAATCCACATGAAGCGTCCGACCAGGTTGGGAGCTATGTCCTCTAGTGTAGGCATGTACCTTTTGCGTCTCACTGCCTTGTTCAAACACTTTAAGTCTACGCACACTCGTACTTGCTCCTTGTTCTTCTTCTCAAAAGGAACCATCGGAGCACACCAATCTGTGGGGTCTGTGACCTCCTCAATTATTCCCAGAGACAGCATGCGTCTCAACTCATCTTCAACTTTTGGCAGGAGAGGAAACGGGATATGGCGTGGTGCCGTCAGCGCGTAGGGCTCTGAATCAGGCTTCAGCTCAATCTTCACTGGGTCACATTTGAGTAAGCCTATGTCGCCAAACACATAATTTAGTAGGTCTGTTGAAATGCTATTGACTCTCACTATTGGAGCCCAGAAAACATGGATCTTCATCATGTCGTATACAGTCAGTCGTGATACTCACTTCTTTAAGTGTTTTACTTTGACACAGCCTCAAAATGTCCAATTTTATTGCATTTCCAACATTTTTTTTTTGCTGGGCACGGCCGTAATCTTCCATGCGGTCCATTGCAACGTGTACAGTTGGCCTGTTCTTTTCTCTCTTCTGCACACAAGCTCACACTTTGCTTTTTTATTTGTTCGCTTTGACGGGCCATCTGAATAGCTTTCTTGAGAGACAGATCATGTTCCAACTGTAACTTTTCTGAAACTTCGGTGTCTGAGATTTGTATCACAATCCTGTCCCTAATGTGTTCATCCTTGTTCCATCCAAAATCACAGTACTGTGCTAACTCATATAGACTTCTGATAAAAGCTTTCACTGACTCACCGGGCTTTTGAACTCGTTTATAAAAACATGCCCGTTCATGTATTACATTTCTCTTCGGCACAAAATGTTCCTGGAATTTTGCAATCACAATATCATAATTGTATTCAGGGCTTACTGCATCTTCATTGCTTCCAGACCAGTCAAACACAAACGACTCGTAGATAGCCTCTGCCTCTCTGCCCAAAGCATAAAGAAGTGTTCACCTGCACTTCGCCTTTGTGCTTGTCCAATTTCATCGCCACTCGATAGTGTTCAAAACACCGACGCCATGTCTGCCAGTCAGCAGGACGGGTAAAGTCAAACTTTTCTGGAAGCCTTAACTTAGCCATTTTGCACAAAAGTTTGGAATTCTGTCACTTCTGACAGCATGTCATGAGCAAAGGAATATGCGAGATTACCATGTAGACTCCACCGCAAGAATCAACTTTTTTATTGTCACCGTAACCATGACAACGTACATATACCAGTATGGAACTCCATATACATCATGTTTAACAACACCTACCTTAGCCTGCTTGGTTTTACTGTGTTGAACTAGTTGAATTAGGAGAATAGTGCGGCAGGCAGAGACAGTTTATAGCTCTTTAATCCTGCCAACTTTTTGATAACAAAATGTATCTGTCACATTGTATAAATGATAGTATGCTATGAAGTATTCTGTCTTCTAACTAAAAAAACATGTATGCTAGTGTTGCGCGGGTCAACCCATAACCCGCGGATATCCGCGGGTTTACCCGCGGGTCGGGCGGTTACGGGTAGAAGTATTGTCGGTGCGGGTGGGTCCGGGTCGGGTCAAAAAAAGTGAAAACGCAATGAATTAGGCATATTGCATTAGAGACTTTCTACGGCTTTTGGAAGGCTCATTGTCATGATTTCCCTCTCCTCTCAATGCTGGCAAGAGCGGTGCTTTACGTTCCTGCATCCAGCGCTTCGAGCGAGCGCCCGTTCAGTTCAGCAGGTGGCGTGCTGGAAGTGCGTCGAAATAGGCTAAACTCAGGCACAGTGGATTCTATTGCTGTCCTTCACAGTGCTTCCAAACAGATGTCATAAATAAAGTCGGCCAATATTTTCAATTTGGTGGCTTAGATTGTTGAAACGTCACGGCTTTGTTGGCTTTATGCCATGATAATGTTACAGCTTGGAACAACTTGTGTTGGCTTTGTTATGCCATGATTATGTTACAGCTTGGAACAACTTGTGTCTTGTAAGCCTACAGGAAAAATGTGTTTCATTTTTGGCAATCCTTTAATAAAAACGACAAATCGATCGTTAGTTTTTTTTTTGCCGTTGTTTCATGCATAGACTAATTAATCCTTCATGAAGATGTGTCATCATCTTTAAGGTGCAAATCGTTGTCATTTGGATACCATTGTTCCAAATTAGTCCTCTCCGCTTAACTGGTAGCTAGGTTCCGCGATAGTAGACACACTGGCGTTTTTTGTTTTTTATTTTTTTCATCGGGTCGGGTCGGATTTGGGTCACGGTTCGACCATTTTTTTGGCGGGTCGGGCGGGGCGGTTCGGATCTCCTGATGGGTCGGGTTGGGGCGGGTTTTAAAAAAGCCTGACCTGCGCATCACTAATGTATGCATTAGTGAAAATAAACTAGATAAACACTGGAATAATACACCAATAATAATAACAATAACTAGATTGCATTTTCTTGGCAGAAAATGCAGGGTGGACTTGCAACCGTGACACCCATTTTTTGTGTGTGTGCTTGTGTGAACCTAGCTGCTGTAAATGATATTATATGCTAATTATACTAACAATGACTCTAACAATGTTATTGATTACTATTGCTTACAATAGTACTCAATGGACTTAGCTGACGATAATTAGCGTATATGTTAAAGCAGCACCAAGGAGTTTTGAAAATCGCACCCTCTTACAGACTGTCAATTGTAGTTTTACTTGAACTACAGATCTCTACCCGATTGGGCAAACTTGTTTAGTGCCATAGTCGATAGGCCGCAGAGCAAATGCAGCAAGTATCGTTCACCTTGTTTTGAGTTGATGGACCACCGAAACAATTATGAAAACATTATTTTAAGATTTTAAAAAGTCTTTAGTGCTGCTTCACCAACTACCTTCTCATGGCAGCTGATTCTGGTTTAATCTCCATCTACATCATTCTTGACCTCAGTGCAGCCTTTGACACCATCTCACACACCATCCTCTTCCATAGACTTTCCTCCATTGGTATTTCTCACACCCCCCTTGACTGGTTTCATTCCTATCTCTCTGGCCGCACTCAGTTCATCCAACTCAACTGCTTCAGTTCCCAACCTTCCCCTGGCTCCTATGGTGTGCCCCAGGGCTCTATCCTGGGGGCCCTTCTTTTCATCACATACCTCCTTCCTCTTGGCTACATTTTTCATAAATTCAATATTAATTTTCACTGCTATGCGGATGACACCCAGCTCTATCTGGAAAACCTTCCTCCCCCCTCCCCCCTCACCTCCTGCTTATCCGTAATCAAATCATGGTTTACCTCTAACTTCCTAAAACTCAATAGCGACAAAACTGAAGTCCTCCTTGTAGGCACCAAATCCACCCTATCCAAAGCTGACAGTTTCTCCCTCTCAGTTGATCCACTGTTTCCTCCTCCCCTCAGGTCAAAAGTCTGGGTGTCATCCTCGATAGCTCACTGTCTTTTCACTCCCACATCAACAACATTACCTGTTCCGCCTATTTCCACCTACGTAACATAAATCGCCTCCGTCCCTCCCTCAGCCCCCACTCAACTTCAATTCTTGTCCATAGTCTTGTCACCTCCCGCTTGGACTACTGTAACTCTCTCCTGTTTGGCCTTCCTCTGAAATCCCTCCATAAACTTCAACTTGTCCAGAACTCAGCTACCCGCACTATTACCAAAACACCCTCATCCCACCACATTACCCCTACCCTTCAGCATCTCCACTGGCTCCCGGTTAAATTTAGAATCACCTTCAAAATCCTTCTGCTCACATTCAAGGCCATCCACAACCTCTCTCCGATCTCCTCCACCCACCTCATCATCCCCTCTGCTCGCATCAGCTCTATGGGGAGCAGAACTTTCAGCCGCTCTGCTCCCCAACTCTGGAATTCACTTCCCCCTGATATCCGCAACATTGACTCTCTCCCCCTGTTTAAATCCAGACTGAAAACTCACTTGTTCCAGATTGCATACTCCCTCTGACATCGCCCTGTAGAACCTGATAATGTAATAAATTCCCAATAATGTAATAATCCTGATAATGTAATAACAATTTCCTCATAAGTCCCCAAAATATGTAATAAAACCTGATAGTGTAATAATTTCCCAATAATGTAATACCGTATATTTCCCAATAATGTAAAAATCGTCATACTGGTAATGTAATAAAGTGTTACATTGATGGGGAGTTATTACAGTATTGGGTTAGCCTCAATTTTGCAGAACCCAATAATGTTATAATTTTCCAATATTGTATTAACTTTGGTCAGTGCTGTAGCATTAGGCCACCAATTTCAGGGGTCCAAATGTTGAAGCTGGTCTGGCATCAGGTTCTCTCTACCTTTACCCTGCTGCTTTACTATTTGCAGATATTATTTATTTTTACATGACTGTGAATGAGTTTTTTACAGTAGGCTTATTAAAGGGATATTCAGTAGTAATAAACCAATAGGCCACAGAGAAAATTTGAGTTTCTAACAGGACCAACCAACTGGACTTGGAACTGGCCTATGTGTTAATTTGTGCAGCAATGTCCCTTAATAATTACACAATATACTGCATGTTCAATGCATTTGCTCTATTTTCCCTTGGCTTGGCAGATGAATAATTAGGTCAATTGGCAACATGACTTGGTATAAAAAGAGCTTCTCAGAGTGGCAGTGTCTCTCAGAAGCCAAGATGGGTAGAGGATCACCAATTCCCACAATGTTGCGCAGAAAGATAGTGGAGCAATATCAGAAAGGTGTTACCCAGCGAAAAATTGCAAAGACTTTGCAGTTATCATCATCAACTGTGCATAACATCATCCGAAGATTCAGAGAATCTGGAACAATCTCTGTGCGTAAGGGTCAAGGCCGTAAAACCATACTGGATGCCCGTGATCTCCGGGCCCTTAAACGACACTGCACCACAAACAGGAATGCTACTGTAAAGGAAATCACAGAATGGGCTCAGGAATACTTCCAAAAACTATTGTCAGTGAACACAAACCACCGTGCCATCTGCCATTGCCAGCTGAAACTCTACAGTGCAAGGAAAAAGTCATTTCTAAGCAAGCTCAGGCGTTTTCACTGGGCCAGGGATCATTTAAAATGGAGTGTGGCAAAATGGAAGACTGTTCTGTGGTCAGACGAGTCATGATTCGAAGTTCTTTTTGGAAATCTGGGACGCCATGTCATCTAGACCAAAGAGGACAAGGACAACCCAAGTTGTTATCAACGCTCAGTTCAGAAGCCTGCATCTCTGATGGTATGGGGTTGTTTGAGTGTGTGTGGCATGGGCAGCTTGCATGTCTGGAAAGGCACCATCAATGCAGAAAAAATATATTCAGGTTCTAGAACAACATATGCTCCCATCCAGACGACTTTCAGGGAAGACCCTGCATTTTTCAACAAGATAATGCCAGACCACATTCTGCATCAATCACAACATCATGGCTGTGTGGGAGAAGGATCTGGGTACTGAAGTGGCCAGTCTGCAGTCCAGATCTTTCACCTCTTGAGAGCATTTGGTGGATCATAAAGAGGAAGGTGTGACCAAAAAGGCCCAAGACAATTGAACAGTTAGAGGCCTGTATTAGACAAGAATGGGAGAGCATTCCTATTTCTAAACTTGAGAAACTGGTCTCCTCGGTCCCCAGACGCCTGTTGAGTGTTGTAAGAAGAAGGGGAGATGCCACACAGTGGTGAAATTGGCCTTGTCCCAACTTTTTTGGGATTTGTTGACACCATGACATTTTGAATCAACATATTTTTCCCTTAAAATGATACCTTTTCTCAGTTGAAACTTTTGTTCATTCAGTTGAAACTTTTGTTTATTCAGAATATGTTCTATTCTGAATAAAATATCCTCCACATCATTGCATTCAGTTTTTATCCACAATTTGTATAGTGTCCCAATTTTTTGGGAATCCGTTTTGTATTAGATATTAATAAGGAATCATGATTTCAAGTACTTTAATCGCTGACAACAGTAATCCAGCCTGAATATTTCCATTACAAAAGTGAAGTTGTAGTCCTCAACTTATGTTGATGTTGACATCATGTGTGTATTGTGCTTTGGCCTGTTTCTCCACCCTCCAACTTTTTGATTTCGGCAACCTAGCTGGGAACCTTTTGTCTAAGAGGAGGGGAATAGGATACTATGCTCTGCAGTATTTTGAACGTGATTGCGGTACCAGTTTTGGCCACAAATTTACTGTTCCTTTAAATAAGCTCCGAGTACACTGTTTGAGCACTGAAAATCTTGTACTATCTGCAAGTGATGATGAAGAGACCTAATACAATTGGGACAAAATTATGAGCAAAATAATAGTGGGTGGTCACATACAGTACATCACCACTTGGTACAAATTAACTGGTGTCCTAACATTTCAGTTATGACCAAATTTATTACAATATTGGGAAATCATTACATTATCAGGTTTTGCAAAATTGAGCCTGATAATGTAATAACTCCCCATCAATGTAACACTTTATTACATTACCAGTATGGAGATTTTTACATTATTGGAAAATGCACAGTATTACATTATTGGGAAATTATTACATTATCAGGTTTTATTACATGTTTTAGGGACTTATAAGGAGATTTTTATTACATTATCGGGAGTTATTACATTATTGGAAATTATTACATTATCAGGTTCTACACGCCCTCTTTTGTGTTTATGCCTTGTGTTTTGCTTTTGTTGTTGTTTGCATTATTTGTTTTTTTGTGTGTTTTTCCATGCTTCAAATGTTGTATAGTGTTCTTGAGTGTTTTGAAAGGCGCTTTTAAGTAAAATGTATTATTATTATTATTATTATTATTATTAGTTAATAATACTAACATACTAACAATAGTAACTATACCAACAGTGGTACTCAGTGGACTTAGCTGATGTGAATTAGCATATATGCTAACTATACTAACATGATGATGATAATAACAAGCTAAAAAAATAATTGAAGTCAAAAGACCAAAAATATGACACTTCACAACATTTTTTGTAAAGAAATGTCTATGCGTTTTGCTTGGGACCCCTATGTGAACTCCCATAGGAACTTTTTGTAAACAAGAGGGCCTACTGACATTCAAAAGTTTATAACTTGAAAACCCCTTTACCTAGAAACATAAAATTGGTTTCAAATGAAAGCTAAGACCCTGGGCTTTCATGTCAAGTTACTTCCACTGGTGGGACGGTGTGCCTTAAGAGGGAAGAACATTAGTGGCCTTGCATTTAAGATTGCATTTTATTGGCAGAAACTGCGGGACTGACTTGTCACCGCGACACCCATTTTTTTCTGTGCGTGCGTGTGTGAACCTAGTTGGCACATTGGCAAAATTTGAAAAAGGGGCCATGCCAGGAGCACATAGATATAGTGTTTGTGTAAAGCCATTTTATTTCAGTTTTGGCCTTAAATAGGTAGTAAAGCATAGACATGCAAGGCTTTTTTATTATTCTTTATGCATTTATTAACACCAGTTTGCAGACATTGCAGGGAAAATGCTAAGCAAGGTTTAATCATATTATTTATAGGGCTGTCAAATTATGTTTTTATTGTGATTAATCTCAAAACAATTTGTAGTTAATTGTGATTAAACACAAAATTGTTGACAATTTTTTAAAACAAACTTAGGCCTACAAATTTAAATGGAAAAGATTTGCTCTGATTATCACAGCAAGTTTTATCTTCAGCTGCCTATATATTTCATTTATACCTGCTGCTTGCTTGCATGTTCCATGTCAGTTATAATAAATCTTATCATCTCTATAGTATTAGAGAATTTATGATGCACAAATACTTGGAATTTATGGTTTTGAAAAAGCGTATGGCTACACAAGGTGCAAACATAAACTCCTGAAATTTCAGTCCAATGAAGCAGGCTATATTTAAGTCGCAAGGCTACCTACAGTAAAGGCAAAAAAATCCAGGCTCAATATCCACGGCAACCACGAGATGCACTTCACCTGAAAAAAGTGAAAGTAAACTTGTACTGCGTCGCAAATGCAGGCAAAATAAGTCATTTTGCTGAAGGTTGTAGAGGAGCAGTTTACCATTAACTTTACGTTATACATATCTATATTTGCATACTAAACACCCGCAGAAATATGCGTTGTTAATCACCAAGACAGCTGTCTATCGCGATTGAAGTGAGGTTGCATTGCTGCACTATTAACGCATTAACTTCGACAGCCAGTATTGACTGCCTGGATTAAAAAGCCCAATGGGCCGTATATGGCCCGCGGGCCATAGTTTGCCCATCCCTGTCCTACACTATTGGAGAATTGAACAAGCATAACGAGCATAGGCCTACTGCAACACGTAGAGGGGTTTCCCAAACATCATGTATAATGTTAACATATATGCTATGTTAGTTTAGGCTACCACCTGACGTGAAAAGAGCGATCTAGCGAAAAATGTTATCTTAAGTTATAAGTTATCTTAAAGCGCCCATAGAATACATTTTTTGACCATCATAAATTGTTCTCTGAGCCTCAATAATAGCATATGCAAATTTGTGAGGCTGAAAGTGACCCAGGAGCACTGCTAGCATGTTGTCACTCACTTCACACTCTTGGCCTAAGATAGGAGGGGGGACTTAATCAGGACTGGATTCAAAAGTCCATTAACATCTAAATTAGAACGGACACTCTTTTGAGGAGAGGTTGCAGGTTCGAGTCCCACTCTGCCTTACCCCATCGAAGTCTCCTTGAGCAAGATACTGAACCCCAAATTGCTCCTGGTGGCAGGCTGGAGCCTTGCATGGTAATCCCCTCCACTGGTGTGTGACTGTGTGTGAATGGGTGTGTGATTGGGTGAATGCCATAGCAGACGGTGCGCATAGACGCAGCGGCCTCTGGCTCTCCTGACCGTGTGCATCACTGTGGGATAGCTAGAAACATAATTTCGGTTCTTCTGTATGTCCAGTGTATGTAGAGAAATTGCCAATAAAGAGACTTAACTTGAGGACACTGACATGCACATTTTGGACAATGAAGGCATGTGGTTTAAAACGGTATGGGCATTTGATAATGTACTTTGTGTTTTTCACCCCTGAGCATTATTGTTTAAAGTGACTCTGATGATATGGTGTATAGTACTCAGCTCACAGCTAGAGTAGTCTAAAGACATCCTGGTTGTCTAGTCGACAAGCCTAAAGATTTACAGTAAGTGACAGTAAACATACAGACAGCAAAAAAACTAATCTTACATTCAAACTCAGTTGTGAGGGAGAATTGTTGTTTAAACTCCTGTCTAACCCAACTGCATGCAATAATTGTTTCCCCTCTGCATTTTAGTAAAAAAATATGTTAAAAGAATGACATGTACAACTAATTGTGAATAACAATCTTTTATCTAACCATAATGTCTGTATCTTTCCTTTTAGCTGGTATACACTAGACTCCAAACCTGGGAAGAAGAGAAAACAAAGGGGCAGGATTCAGGTGAGCATCCAGTTCACATGCAACAACAAGACCAGCAGTATGTTTGAACTTTCTGTGCAGTCCAAGCCTCGATCACCCTTCTTCAAGCTCAAGGATAAAATGAAGGGCTGCAAACAACATTGTGGATACTCTTCAGACTCATTGGCAATTGTTTTACCATCTGGTGGAGATTATAGTTCAGAATTCAAGACACCTGAGGTCTCAGAGCATCATACCCAACTTCAGTCAGAACCCAAACTTGTACAGTCATTAGTCAGCAAACACAAACTTTCGGCTGCCCAATCCTTGTCAGATCTCATTGACTCCAACTTCTGCCTTGAAATGGATTCTGAGAGTGGTAAGGTCCATTGTCACTACCTTGTTAAAATTCAAGTAAGAGATTTAATGTACTGTAAATATTTATAATCCAAGTAACCCTGATGGGTGGACAGGAATGAAAATAATGCAATAGTGGAGATGATATCCCTGTCTGCCCCTTATTAATGAATTGAGTGTCTGTCAAAATCCCAGAAATAACGAATTAGAATCTAATCATATGTTGTCCTAACAAACTATCACAAGAACCCAGTCACATGTTAATTGTTGTTGAAATATTATTCAAAATCTTTTCAAGTAATTTAGTTTTCCTACTTTTTCTTTTTGACATGATTTTTTCCCATAATACCACACATACAAGACGCATGGTAGGCATATCATTAAATTGGTGTGCCATGGCCCTGCCGTGTTTGGACGCCTTTCTGGTTGTTCTGTCTAATTTGTGCTCTCTATTTACTTTTTTCCTTTTATCGACCCCCTAACTTTTTGACCAATTATCAGCATTATTTAATTAGTGAAGTGCCTTTTTTTGTTTTGGGATGTTCAGTCTAGTTTCAGTTTGGGAATCAGTCTAATCAATTCTACCTGGACCACTGAGATTCTCTGAGATGCACCATGGAACCATGGAGACACACCTCTAAAATGCAGGACGAAAAACACTGATGGAAAAGAGCTAGGGCTCGTAAGCATATTAACTCATCCTGGAGGCACTAATATCAAGTTTAACATTTAACATTTAACATAAAAGTGGAGGTAAGAAGATGCCAAAAAGGGAAGGGAAGAAAAAGGCATTTCCCAAAGTTGGATTATTTTGTATTTTGTATTTTATTTTGTATATGTCTGTAGAACTGGGGCGTTTCGTCAACGTAATCGATTATATTGACGCAAGAAATTAGTCGACGCAAAATAAGCATACTGATGTGTCGGAACATACATGTAGATGGCAGTGCAAACATTGCTTTTTTTTTTTACCTCCATTCACCAAACTGACCTTATCTTTAAATATCATAAATCTTTGGTGTTAAACGTAATTAAGAGACCATATTTGACATATTTGACTTCAAATCAACTAAATTTAAAAGCAAAGAATAATCGTTTAATAGGAAGAAATACGTTTGCGGAAGCGACTAATATACGCATTACGATTTATGATCACAAGAGGGCGCAAAAGCAGCGCCAAAGCAAATGTCATTAATTAAAAAACATGTAATCCTACAGATTTTTACAGAAACTCTATTGTCTGTCCAACATCATCATTACTACTTTGTCAAATATCTATTTTAGTAATTTTTATATTATTTGTATATTATATTTATTTTATAATCTTACTTTCGAAGCTTTGTCCTCATTTTTAGACATATGTGTTGCATGGATATGTAAAATAACATTGAGAATTTTTTATATTAGTCAGGTAATGTGGAACAGTGTTCATTTCGTTGAAGAAATATTTTTTTTGCGGACGAAAACCAAACAAAAAAACTAAAATAGAAGCCATTAGTTTAGACAAAAACAAAGACTAAATTAACTGACATTTTCGTCTACAATTACAAGACAAAACAAAAATAAGACAGTGACGAAATTCGATTAGAAGAAGGAAAAGATCCAAGGAACAAAAAAAAAGAACCACTCAAGAATGGGGCCTGCCGGACCAGCTGAGGAGAAAACCATTCAGAACAGTCGTTATTGATGGTGGTTAAAAGCTATCAGGAAAGCTATCAGGAAGCTACCCAGATTTGTGGAGCACTTTAATTTTTGACGGCACGGAAAATAAAACAAAGTACACACTGCAAAGCATGTGGAGCAGTCCTTCAGGGAAAAACTACGACAAATAATGTTATGAAGAGGCATTTGCAGAACAGCCATCCTGATGATTTCTCAAAGGTAGTTTTGCTCATGCTTACATTATATTTTGTTTTCCTGTGCTGAATGAAATTAACAGCCATGTGCAAACGTTGTTGTAGCATGAAAATTTGACGTGCTAAACGTGTGTACGAGTGTAAAAAAATAACTTTCATCAGCTTATACCGTAGGCTATTTCCTGAAATGATAGCTGGGACCTTTATTTTTCTTTTGACAACCCTACGCCCAGTCCTTAATTTTAGGCAGGCTTTAATAACAGGCAGGTTTTGACCTGGTCTGCTATTGTGCTGTGCTCTTTAATTACGGTAGACTACATGAAGGCTATGATTTTTTTATTATTGCATCAATTACATTACGCTATGCCTTTTGAATAGCTTGGTAGCGTTACCTGCTCTCCACTCGATAATTAATGTTAATGATACCAACCTGCCTGAATGCTGAGCAATAACTTGCGCCTACGTAGGAGAACTTTCACTCGTAATGAACATTTGATTTTTTTTTTCAGAAAATGAATCTATTTTAGTATACATGTATGTTGCTTAATATTTTCATCGACTAAAATTATTAGTGTATTAGTATTTTTGTCGACTAAAATTGGACTAAAACTAAATTTAATCAAATGACTAAAATTAAGACTAAAATTAAAATTAATTTTCGTCATAAGACAGAAACTGTTCGGTTCGCTTGTCACAGTTCGGAACGTGTGTGCGTGGCACGGTTCGACAGTTCATGGCATGCGCCTTGTGCCTGTATGTGACCTCCTGCTCATATATGTATTTTTTCATTATGCACAAAATTAGGCTGAGTTGAGGAGTGTAGGTGTTGCAGGTCACGTCACCTGTAGAAATGTCAAGTGGGAGAGAAATGGAAGGCTGCTCAGGAGTTGGAGGATGCGCATATGATGCCAGGTACAACTTTGGAGGAGGATTACCCTGCCTGCAGATCGGCTGCTGTCTTGTGATCTCAAATGTGATGTTGGTCTAGCCCTACTTGATGTCACTCCTGCGTCCCGACTTCAAGGAAACAGCCACGATCTCAAGTTTGTAATATACATGGTCCCTGAATCCTATTTACAGTAGCCTATCGGCTAATGTAGCCTACTAATGGCAGTGGCAGATGACAACAGCATTATCCTAAACTATATATATTTAGTTTTTTTTTCTTCTTCTTTTCTTTGCCTTTCTCCATCTTTTCTCTTGAATACAATTTCACTACATGTTTTACATAGTAACTCAATGTATGTGACAAATAAACTCTTTGAACTTGAACTTTGAACTTTGAGCTTTGAACTTGTAACATAAAAATAGACAGAACTGCGACTGTATGCAAGAATTGAGCAACACGCATTCTATGCTACCCTACGCCAATGGCAACACTTCCAATTTAGCATATGGAGGAGTGAGTCTGTTAGGAACAACTTCTACTCTCCTCCGCATTTAAAGCAAGATGCCACCGATTTTAAATATTGAAATATCCTTACCCTAACTTAGACAAGTTGATCCATACCGTTTCGTCTCCATGCGTGGACCGAGTTGCTCTGACATGCGATGCTACTTTGTTAGGATTTAGCTTAGCCTACTGTAGTTCTTTCAATAAAGTCCTAACGGGGAAGAAGTTAGAAGGGACCACACACATCTACGTCTTTCTCATTTACATGCGGTTACTCGAGTGACAAGAAATAAAACGTTTCTAAGTGGATAACAAGGAGAATATATTATATGGCAGAAAAAACACATGGGAGTCATTTGTTGTCTCCTTATTTGAAACACGACAGCACTATAGGTTGTTATCGCTTGTTATCACGTTTACACTATGTATAGTTCTCCTTTATTCAACATCAGAATACATAGTCAGTGCAAGTAGGTCTCGACTCTTGGCAGAAAATGGGGACATAAACTGATATTCTTGCAGAAGAACATGAAAATAAAGTGAACCAAGGAATGCCGTTTTAAGCAATGCAGTGTGTTTGCTTTGCTTTGCAATATTTTATATCGGTCATTTTATATGTGTTTAACATATTTCAGTAGCACTTTAAGTTTAAACAGAACATCCAACCATATGTATCCAAATACAGCACTTGAATTTCAAGTTTAAAAAGTATTCTCACTCTCAGGTAATAGAAGCATTGCTGTTATTTTGTGTTGAGCGAGTTGAATTTGTTTCACTTTTTGTTTATGGCTTTTGCTATTGTTGTAATATTATAGGTAATTATGTTAAATTAACTCTGACTAACTCAAGTCCAGTGTTGATCACTGGTTCAGAGGGAGCGAGAGGGTATGGAATGAGACCCACCATCTACTACAGAGATCAGTGCGCCGTTACGAGATTCACGCTAATGCCTGGAGGTCACCTACCCCTGTCTTTTCAGTTGGGCAGAAAGCGTGGGTGTCAACTCGCGACACACGGATCCAGACCCAGATTCATCAGCCCTTCACAATCACACAGCAGATTAACCCAGTCATATACAAATTCCAGTCGCCCCCTCACTATAAGATACATCCCACTTTTCACTTACCTTGCTAAAGCCTTACTACCCTTGTCTTTCTTCCTTGCCTGCAGAGGCTGGTGTGACAGTTTAGCTTCCCCATACCGCTCCTTCTGGATGAGGGCCCTGTGTATACGGTTAAAGAAGTTCTGGACTCCCGGCGTCATCTTGGTCGTCTCGAGTTCCTGATTGACTGGGAGGGATGGCCCAGAGAAAAGTTCCTGGGTGCCTCAAGACGACATCCTTGATCCCACCCCACTTGCCACTTTCCACAGAGATCATTCTGACCGTCCTCAGCCACACCCCCTTCCAATTTTTCTGCTAATGTTCACTGGTCCACATCTCCTGATTACTGATCACCAACACCTGTACCTTTGGAGGGTATTTAAGCTATCCTATTGCACTCAGTTCTTGTCTGGCCTCGTCCTTGACACGTTTGGATTCAGCCTCAGTGGAATTTTGCTCGTAACTTCTTTGTTTCTCCAGTGTATTTTGTGTTTATTTCAGTTAAATATTCCTCTGAGTGTTGGCTTTGCTGTGTTTTGGACCATCTCCTGTGATACCCTCAGGGGTGTTCCATCAAGCAAGCTAACAAATTCTGGCTAACTTCGCTAATCAATTAATAACTGATTAATAACAATTACTCTCGCTACCACTAATCTTGACTGAGTTGCCAAGGTAACAAATGCTTCTGAACTACCCTGCTCTGTGGCAGGTTAACTTTCAGATTTATTTAAGCTGTGTCCCAGAGAATACATACCTGCAGCAAACGGAGTCTTAAACAAACAGTTCCCTACACTTCTCACTGTCTGGAGTCAGCAAAAATTAATGTATGTCAGATTCTTGTTTAGTTTAGTTAGATTTCCCACCCACGTCTCTGCAGCCTGATCCCATGTCTCTGGAGCGTGCAACCACAGCACTACAGCGTGCACCCACGTCTCTGCAGCCTGTGCCCACAGCTTTGCAGCATGCACCCACGTCTCTGCAGCAAGCAACCACCGCTCTGCAGCATGCATCCCCCATCTATGCAGCCTGCACCTATGCCTTTGCAGCATGCACCCACGTTTTTGCAGCCCAATCTCATGTGTCTGCAGTGTGCAACCACAGCACTACAGCATGCAGCCACGTCTCTGCAGCCTGTGCCCACAACTCTGCAGCATGCATCCATGTTGTTGCAGCCTGTTCCCTCGTCTCTGCAGCCAGCTCCCACTCATCTGCATGGTGTTACGCCTGAACCTCCCATTAAGATGAAGTTTCCCAAATTTGGGGAGTCCAGGAATTCCAAAGATGTCACAGTCTTTATTGAACAGTGTGAGAATTTCCTTTCACTTAGGTCTTTACGTGGCAATGAGCTCATAGGCACACTTAATACAGTCTTAAGTGGGCCAGCTTGGAGCTGTTGGTTGGCTGCATAAAGCAACATTTCTAACTGGAGTGGATTCAGGACTGCGCTCCTGGAAGCTTTCTTTCCCTCTGACTATCCATCAGAAATTGAAGAGCAGCTCCATTCAAGCATCCAGGCGCCCACTCAATGCTTGAGAGACTTTGCCTATGATCATCGTGCACTGTGCTTGAAATGGCGTCCGGAGATGTCAGAGGATGAGATTATGAGGCGTGCAACCCACGGCTGGCTGGTGGCCTCCAGGGCATTGTAACTACAGTTGACCAGCTGGTTAGAGTTGGCTCACTCATTGAAAAATACTGGAGCAACTCTAAAGAATACTGGAGCAGAGACCAACAGAACAACCCCAGTGACCGCACCTTTAAGAAGACCAGCAAGAAGGCTGAGCAGGGTCTGGCCTGGGAGCCTGGGGCTGACGTTGCCTCGGTAGTGGGAAGCCCACTATTTTGTGCCTGTGGCAATCCGTGGTTCAAAGGGAGATACTGTGTTAGACACAGGCTGCACTTACTCCTTGATGTGCCGCACCCCGTGGAATAAAATCAAGAAGCCAGGGGAAGCCTGATTGATAATGGCCAATGGTCAAGAAAGTAAAGCCATAGGAACGATTACTTTGCTTTTCACCCTACACAACACCCATTATACAGTTAACATTCATGTGCTAGATGTGTATGCCTTTGCTGCTTGGCCTGGACTTCATGTGTGCGAGAAAGCACAAGACACACTGCAGTGGAGTCATGATGAACCGGCAGCCTACTTTTACATGGCTGTAACAGATGACAGCAGTAAAGAACCACCAACTGCTTCACCCCTGCAGTCTCAGCCAGAGACGGCCTGGCCACTGCTGCAGAAGGGATGGGTCTCCGTTTCTGTGTGGACTACAGAGGGCTCAATACCAACACGCACCACAATGCCTACCCAGTGCATGAAATCCTGGAGTCCCTGCAAGGATCCAAGTTCTTTAGCTCATTAGACCTCCAGAGTGGCTATTGGCAGGTGGCTGTGGGAGAAGACAGCAATAGGAAGACAGCCATGATCACTAATAGAGGACTTTTTCAGTCCAGTCATGCCTTTCGAGTTACGCAATGCTGGCGCCACCTTCCAGCGGTTGATGGAGAATTTAAAGGGAAACATCCGCTTTGTGTACATTGACGACATCATAGTGATTTCTAGGACACAAGAACAGCATCTCTGTCAAACCCATCTGACCCTTTTTAAAGTCAGAATTGATGTTCCTAGGCCATGTCGTGTCAGAGAGGGGTGTGTAGCCTACCCAGTACCCACTGATCTGAAGAGTCTTCAGAGGTTCCTGGGATTGGTGGGCTGGTATCACAAATTCATCCCAAGACTGGCAGACATAGCAGACACTGCTCAATAACCTCAAGAAAAAGGGATACCTTGAGAGTGGTCTGAGCGGTGTCAGAATGCCTTTCAGCATCTCAAAATCTTGCTGCAGTCACCTGTGCTGTCCTCACACAGTCTGTGGACAATGAAGAGCATGCCGTTGCTTATGCATCAAGAGCACTCCACGGACCTGAGCTTAGGGACTCTACCTTGGAGAAAGAGTGCCTGGTATTAGTGTGGGAAGTGGAGAAGTGGGGTCACTACCTGGAAGGGGGTACGCTTTGTGGGAGATCAGGACACAGGAGTTGGAAAGTTACAGCTCTCTCACATGAAACCATAACAAATTATTATCTGGCACCCCGAATCAGTTATGCGCCCTTGGCTTGGTTGCTACTGAAAACAACACCCCTGGCTGAACAGGGCAGCGTGACCCTCTTGCTCTCCCTTCCCCCTCACAATCCAACGCCTCCGCGGCTTCTCACCCCCCCCCCCAGCGTGGATAGGCTCCCTGACAGCGCCTCAAAAAGAGGCTGCGGATGTGGACTGTTTGTCTGTGCTGCACTCTTCAATTCCCTTTTCCCTTACCTGGTGCAACGCTCTACCCCTCCCCTCCCCACCCGTGTTCTGTGATAAATGTGCCGAGGGTTTTTTTTCTGACACCAAACTATACTCCCTATTTGGGCTGTTTTTTTCTCTCCTCCTCTTTCCTTATGTATTCCAGTTTTTTTATCTTTCTACTGGCGTCGTATGAATGGCAGCCAAGGGGACTCCACCATCTTGAATTTCCCCCTTGGGGATCAATAAAGTATATATCTATCTATATATCTATCTAATGTAGTGCACTGTTCCATGCACCACCACCAAGAGGTGAGCGGCCTGAAGGGGGTACTGTGGCTGTAGCTGCTGCAAAATCTGGGTGGTCCAACCTCCCAAGCTCTCTGTAGGAGATTGAAAGGGCTCAGGTGGCTGATAACCTGTGCCAGGAGCTGATGCAGAGGCTGATAACCTGTGCCAGGAGCTGATGCAGTCCATCTCTGTGTAAGGACGTATACATTACCAACTCCAGCAGGGCGTCCTATACCAGGATGTTCCTTCCAAGTATGGTGGCTTCAACTACCAGATGGTGGTGCCAAATGCACTGGTGCCTGAGTTCCTAGCGTACTACCATGACAGCCCTTTTGGGGTTCATTTCAGGAGGATGAAGACACTACTTAAAATCCTAGAGGTTGCCTGGTGACAGGATGTCTGGAGCCATGTCCGTACTTGTCAGATATGCCAGTAGTATAAGGCCTCCAACACCAAGGAAGCGGGCCTACTCCTGTCAAGTGAGGTCAGGGCGCCGGGTGAAATGATTGGGGTAGACTTTATGGGGCCTTTCCCATTCAGTAAAGCCCACAACTCTGTCCTCATGGTTGTAGTCGACTACACCAAGTGGGTCGAACACTTTGCTCTGAAGGATGCCAAGACGCCAAAGGTGCGCCAAATTCTTAAGACTTGTGTTAAACCGGGACTAAGCAACATTCAGTTTTTCTCTCTCACGAGCTCCCTCTAAAGACCGTTGTATTGCATTGTATCGCACTGCATTCTATTGGAGGCGGACCGCGCTGCTGAACATTGCAAGTGCTGTATCTACCGCTATTGGCCACGGTGGCGCATTCTACACCGTTCGTTCGCCGTGTAATGACTAATTTTAGCATCCTAAACAGTATGAAACGGATTAATTAAATGAAAAATGTTGCATAGTGTGCCTTTAAGACTCTGCCTCGTTTCCGACCATGGGCCTCAGTTCACTAGCCAGCTGTTCATGCTGGTCATGGGGCGTTTCACAGAAGCTAACAACAACGTATCACCCACAGACCAACCAAACGGAGTGTGTCAACAGAGCCCTGAAGGCGATAATTGCCTCTTATGTTGGAGACTACCACCAAGACTGGGACCGATGGCTGCCGGAGTTCCACCTGGCCATCAACACAGCAGGCCACTGGTGTGACCCCAGCTGTGTTGGCTCTCGGTCGTAACATCCATGGTCCTCTAGAGCGTCTCATACACAAGTCCCCTGCACCAAGCACTCATGCATATCACAAATTACTCAAACACACACAGTTGTTAAAAGAGGTTGAAAGGCACGTTGGTGTTGCTAAGGCTAGACAAGCCAGCCAGAGATGTACACTTTGCGGTTGGGGACCTTGTCTCGATCAAGTCACACCCACTGCCCAAAGCCTCGACCCAGTTCTCTGCCAAGCTTGCGCCAAGATGGTCAGGTCCTGCAAGGGTAGAGATAAGGTAAGGTCCAGTGAATTACCAGGTTTGTTGGTTGACTAACAAGGTATAGGTAGATACTGTGAATGTGGTCAACATGAAACCCTATTATGGTCCCGATAAGCCTTTGGCTGGGGGAGGGGAATGTGAAGGTCGCCAATAAGTCTATCTTTTACATGGCTAATGTGTTAGAATATATCCTGTAATTCTTTCTTGTAATGCCATGTTCAATTTGTATGTCACATTCAATGCTTAAGGGGTTAATATGGACTCGGATAATGTGCGTCCTTTTAAATCCATGTCACTTTTGCTGGGGGAGTTACCTGTTATGGGCTGGGCGCGTTTTTCGCTGGAAGCAGGTGAGCAGTGGCGTTTGGAAAATTCCCCTTGGATTTACCGTGTCTTTTCGCGTGGGATCTATTGTTTTTTTAACTACCGGACACTTTTGGATTTTGGCAAATTGAGGAATCTTACCTTGGCATCCTCCACCACTTCCTCATTCTTGCGGCCTTGGCGGACACTGTTCGCAGTTGAATTAAAAGTTCAAAAAGATAATTTTGTTGTGCCTAGTATCTTATTCCTTAAGGATTTATGTCCTTTTACATAACTAACGGTTGGGTTCAGGTCATAGTGTTGGGCTTTGAGTAGTTACAGGAATTATTGCTAATCAAATGTAGTTACCGCAGTGAATAGCGTTGTAATTGAAAAAGTGAAAAAATAGCGTTGTAATTTTATCAACCTATTAGTTTTAGGGTTGATTTGTTACAAAGTGTGTGAAATTTAGCCTTTCATTACTCATATCATTATGAACTGGTGCTGTTACGGTCTCTAAAGCAAAGGCCGCAACATAAATTGACCACAACAAAGTGAACGGCTCAAAGGGGTATTTATTAAACAAACTTCGCAATTCAAAAATGGGTTGTGAGCCAAAAGTAGCAAAAAAACTTCGGGTCAGCCCCAGCAATTGTGTCGTGGCAGACAAAGACCTCTGGCTTGCTTCCCTCCCTGGTCCAGGAAAGGGGACGGCTTAAATAGGGACCCACGCCAGGCAAATTAAGCGGCTCACACCTGGGAGGCAGATGGACAAATTAAAAGACAAAAACACACACATGCAGCAATACACCAGCAGAGGGGGAAGTTAACCTCAAAACTGCATCTTAAGGGAAAACTCAGGGTCCGTAACAGGTGCAGAACTTTCAACATCAGGTAAGCCTAAAGTAAGACTGAAGTAATTGACATACCTTACTTCTGAACCTTATGATGTGCACAAGTTTTGACACCATTTACATCTTTTGTTGCATACATTACTTAATTTTCATTGGCTCAGAAAATGTCGTTATGTGACTCCGTTATGTAACTCCATCAAGCAAAAAAGTTGTGGTAAACTTTTACTTTAAAAAGTATGCAATTTTCACAACAGGAAAATACTTGTACACACTGCTACTTTCATCTAGGGCACGCACACGGCCTCCAACGTGGGTCTCCCGTAACTTTTCCTCTCCCCTATTGGCAAGTTACCACTTCTTTTTTCAACACTTACATTTTGCTATTTGCCACGCCACCGTTTTTTGCCCTGGCAATCGCAAAAGTATTTCCTTTATTTGTAATAGTGCTTTTGTAATCTTCGTATAGCTCCACAGGGAGCTTTTGTTCCTAACTGTTGAAAAAATAAACCCTACTTTTACTGTCCATCTTTGACACAATTGCGTTTTCGACAACATGATGGCTTATAGATAGATGGATAGATGGATAGATGTTTATGCAGTGAAGAAGTAGAGGAACCTGGTAGTTGTTGTCCTCACACTCTGAATTGTGTTGACGATCAGTGTTAAAGGAACACCAGGCAAGTTGTGGAGTTCCCCCTCACATACACATTTTTCTTATCAGTAGCAATACTGTACATATCATCAATACGTATGTATAGAGTTGGCAAGTAACCCGGGAGCCTGTAGTTTTTCTTGTTAGCATTTAACAACATCCGGTTTCAAAGGTGGGAGATGGGAATTCCAATGTTAATTTTGCCCCGTCTTAAATAAGGTGGGAGCAAAAGGATGTGAGTAGATGACCTCCACATTCGATGGAGGATGTTAAAAAAACGAAGGGTTTGCAAATTTGGACGAAGGGTTTGCAAATTTGGAGTCTAATGACAAAATAAATAAGATGTTGCTATCACTAGGCTAAAGCAGGAAGACCGGAGGACTACAGTAGTAGCGGCACTTGTATTGATCGTCATGTACATGATGGGTGTGTATCCATGGTAACCAGAAAGCTGTACAAAACCACTCAACCCACGATTCAGACGATTTTCAAAAAATATTTTTGTCTTTTATTCGGATAGGTACAGTGGAGAGACAGACAGGAAATGAATGAGAGAGAGAGATGGGGCAGGATCAGCAAAGGACCACAGGCCGGATTCGAACCCGGGACGCCGGAGTCATGGCACGACGCCTTACATGAAGTGCAATTGCCATTTTTGAATGAAATTACCCTGGTGCTAAAGTTTGCTAGGAAGCTAGCGTTTGTGACACAAAATAATTTCAGATGATGTGAAAGGAAAGAAACAACTCCATGTAGTTCTTAAAATTACGCTGTTAGCAGAGGGATAGCAACACTGATTTATAATCGCTACAATGCGTCTAAAAACACACCCAGACGATGTTGCTACTCATTTTATTGATGAAAAACGAATGCCTAGGTTCTTGTAGGTCAGCCACTGCCGTATTTGTTATATTGTTAAGTGAGACACTCGTTTATCCATAGGGATTTTCCCTTTTAGAACCGGAAGTAGTGTAATGCTAATCCGCAGCATACAGAATGACGTGGTTGACTTGCCAACTCTATTTCTTTGATTCAATTCAATTTTATTTGTAAAGCGCATTTTTACAAAAGGCATGTCTGAAAGCGCTTAACACAAAGAGGCCAAATGAGCAACAGCGGCAAGGTCTCAGATGGTGATTAGTACACTATTATTCCATGAGGTACACATTATAAGAAAATTGTGGTATAAATATAGCAATAAAGAGTCTCATTATAGTCCCAGGATATAGTCCCATATCATTAGGAGCAGTCAAGTCAAAGGGCAAGCTGGAGGCTGTATCAGTCATGTCAGGATTGTCTGTGGAGCTGGAGGCAGCCCAGCTAAACAAAGAATGGTAATTCTGTAGAGTTGTGGTGACTGACAAAGTAATAAACAGATTAGAGTTTTGTTTATGTTTTTTACGGCAGTTGTTGAAAAGCTGCAAACGGCTTAGCCCCCTCTACTGATTCCTAGAGCAGAGACCCTCCATTCACCCCGTAATGAGCAATTAACCATCAATGACTTTGAAGCTGGTAAATTAAACCTGGTGTGCCTTTAACGAATATAAATGTACAGTATAATATATAAACTGTTGGGACTGCTGTAAAGAACATTTCATATAAACCTTTTTATTCCCCTTTCTGTCAACAGGAATTATATCATCTCACTGGCCCTTTCAAAATCAGGATTGTTCTTCAGAAATAACAAGTACTAACGCTGTCTACTCTGTTAGGGAATCTATGCCTCAAAAGTATGCTACACTTCCAAGAAATCATAACCCGTTTGAAGTGGGTGAGGATAGATTTTGGAAGACCAGGGAGCAGAGTGAGAGGATAGAAAAAGTTGAAGTCCTGAGGACATGGAAGAAGGTGGGAATGAACATAAATGAAAAGGGACGTTCATGCAGCTATGGAAACTTACAATCAACTAATCCTTTCAGCACTGATCCTCCTGGGGAAATCAACCCTTTCAGCATGTACTGCAGAGACAAGTGGGTATAATAATTTATGTGCATTCTTACAGTCCCAGAATCAAAGTCTGGCCATTTACCTGCCCATATCATTTAGTGATATCATAACGTCTTTTTAGTGATATTTCTGTAAAGGTAATCATGCCTCATGGTACAGTACCAAAATTAGACTCTGAAACAATTCCATGTGCACTGTGAGCATCATGATGTCTGGAGAAAATGCAGAGAATCTGGAGAGTTTTCAAGATTGAAATTGAATCTGTTTAAGGTTTGAACAGTGCACTTTGACACTGAAATAGTTTGTGTTTTGCACATGTTGTTGCTGATATTAGCATGCTTGAACAGCAACTGAAATAGACTTTATAATATACAGTAATAAGGTAGAATATAGTTGACTTTATAATATACAGTAAGCAATTTGGGAGCATATTTAAGGATTCAAGGAAGTTTAGCTTACTGTCACATGCATATGTTTTACGAGTGTAAAAAATGTAGTGAAATTACATACCGTAGTCTATTGTGCTTAAAAAGAATTTCCAGCATCATTCAACAAAAGATAAAACTTTTAAAAAAACTAGCTGCAGGTAATGCTGTAGAATTATGCTGCAGACTTTTCTTTGGTTCAATGGATGGTTTAAAAAGGATGCAGCATTAAGATGGAACTCCATCTTTTTCTGATGCCTTTCAATTAGAGTTCCTATGTTTTCCTATGTTTTTGTTTGAGCGGGCTATTGTGTGAGAGTCCACACACAAGAAAAAGTATTAAGTAGCCCAGCATATAGTTTGACGTTGCTATTTGTGTTGTAGTGAGCACTTACTTACAAGTACACAGACTCTAGGTTCCCACATCTGAGAGGCACATGCTTTGCTGATGTGTTGTAAATCCCTTACGCCCTGGGTCAGGAACATGGGGCTCGCGAGCCAGCAGTTTTGCCATGGCCAGGGCTCTCAACTCTCGAAATCAGTTGGGGAAAAACAAATAAATAAAATACATTGTAGACTAATGAAGGGATCAAACTAGGTCTAATAGAGTAAATAACAGTCAGTACTTGCAGAGATTACAACATTACAGTCAGAGAAAAACGTATATTTTTAATCCCTGTATAATCGACTCGGCTCACCCTACTTAAATTGATACTTTGTTATTTTCGCAGCTCATTGACATGTCAATATCAGACAAAATCACAGATATCCCTCCATTTCTGTCAATGAGAAACTTTCATTGTTAACGTAGACTAGATAGATCATAAAATATGGATACGCAAGTCAGAGAGCGTGATTTGCGTCTGAAGACGACTTCTGAAAACTTAAGTTAAACAGAAAATATATATATTTTGTATAATTACTCAACCTTCCATTAATCACTGTTTTGTATTAAAAGACATCAGAAAAGTAGCAACATTTGAGTTAAGCAAAGTGTGGAAAATATCATTCAAGTAAATCATTGTCTGTAGCTACTGAATGTGACTAAAGTATTTGCTGGTTTTATGAACACCAATTTACTGACTGCAATTTACTGTGCAATTTACTGACCGCAATTAAAAATCTATTTGATTGATCCCTGTTGGTCGTCATAGTTACAGTAGACATCTAAACAGCAGACCGTCATGTAGAAAGCCAGAATTGGTCTTGGACCGACAGACGGAACATAGACATGATATGCGCATCGTCTAATGTCTAATGGAAAATAATGTGCTTTTTAGGCTATTCTAATCTAATTGCACATTTACAGTAGTTGTCAATGTCACGCACATGTTCATGAAGCAACATATTGCAACACCAACACATTCCTGAAATTAGTCTATAGGCTAGGCCTATTCAATAAGCGACCCGCAGGCCACATGCCGCCCAGACGTGGTGCACATGCGGCCCAGACAACGCTCCAGCAATAAAAGTTAAACACCATTCACGAGCCTCCAGAACATAAATTGGGTCTTTTACAGAGAGTGTGTTCATAAACTGACTCTCCGAGCTCTCCGAGTACACTCTCCTTTAAAACTTTTCTGAGTGCGGATAGAATTGTCGTTCGTTTCTTCAGAGCGTCACACTTTTGAAGTGTTTAGAGCGTGTTCAGAGCGTACTCCGGCTGAAGGGAGAGAGCAGAAGAGCGTGACGTCAGTCTGAATGAAAACAGTGCCAACTGCTAGACAAAGTTTTTAGAAAATAGACCAGTTCTGGATTGATTTAATGAATTCAAGCTCATAATTGGCAGGTAAAAAAAACGATCAAAATCGTTCATGGTCCTTACTTGTCAAGCAACTGATACATTAATCGCTATTTTAACCTGTTGGTTTATGTTCATTTTGATCTATCAGAAACCATTCGTTTAGTCACAGAAAAATAACAAGCTTGTCTTTATCGAACTGTGAAGTGTTATTCCATTATCAGAGTGGCAGATTGTAGGCTAGCCTATTTCTCAACGCACTCAGAATATCAAAAACAGACCAAGCTAGTTAATGCCTCCTCCTCCATCCCACCTCATTTTAGAGATAGCCTATATAATATAAATTGCATGCATTCTCAATATTTTTAGAATTTTAAGGGTTAAAAATAAAAATGGTTTTAGTTTGGGAAAAATGTCAGAATTGTTAATGACTGCTGAAAATGTGCGGCCCAACTTCAACAAATTTTAATTGAATAGCCCTGCTATAGGCTATTATGTGACCTCACCTAGGCTATTGAGTCATTTAATTGTTTTAGATATGGGCGATAGAGTTGAAAAAAATTCAAAAACCATATAGGAAAGAAAGGATCTTCATCATTTCTCTGCATATTTGATAATTGCGGATCTTCTTATAAACACTGGCACTAAAGCCAGTGCTCCCAAGAGCCACCTGGTGGTTATTGGCTACACTGCAGCTTCTCCTCGGGGGAAAAAAAGATGCAGGGCCTCCTGTGGGAACCCCGTGTGGAACCATTAAAACTTAACCCACACTATCTGTATGATCTTTCATTTGAATCCTGTCCTTTTTTCTCTTCCCTCCATCTTTGAGTAAAGAAAGGAGTTATAAAGAGAACTACAGTCCGTTCCAAATTGCACACTTCAGCACTTCGAATGCTTAGTTTGAGGGCGTAGTGTGTTTCCACTTGTGTAGTAGCAAAAATGGAGTGCGCTGCAAGTACCCGGATGGTGCACTTCTAACGGTCAAAATCTGGAGTGTGCAACGATGGACACTTCTCGCACTCACTGGACGCCATTTTCGCTACGTAGTGAAGAGGAGGGGCACCTCGTTTTTTCAAAACTCCGAGAATGGCGTTAAAAAAGTGCTGTGACAGATGTGGTGATCGCAGCTCCACACAGATTAAAGTTTTATGTATTATGTTAAGTTGTCGCAACTGCAAAATTGAAATAGCAGACGATATTTTGTCAGGCAGCGTGATGATGCGAACTTCCGTGGCCAACGTGACTAACGTCATTTCTGGTAAGTCTGCTGAAAAGTATTCCATTTGGAACAACACTATCATGTTGAAAATTCATACACTTTTCCCGTAGTGCGCAGTGTTCATAGTGTATGAAAGGGAGTATACTTTGAGAAGTGTGCGATTTGGAACGGACTGCTAGATTGTATTTTGCAGAAAGATTGCAGAAACTGTGGGGTGGGCTTCGTTCAACTGGGCCACCGCTTAGTGAATTAAGCTGATGTTAATTAGCATATATGTAATAAATGGTAACTATGCTAACAATACTTATGATGGTAAAGGTAAGAATCAGTGGACTTAGCTGATGTTAAGTAGGATATATGCAAACATGCTAATTCTGCTAATGATGCTAACAGTAGTTCTCAGTGGACTAAGCTGACATGCAAACTGTACTAACAATGGTAACTATACTAAAGGCCACCACACACTACAAGAGAATTGTAACGAGAAACTTGTCCCGATCGAGAGTCGGGAGTGGTGTTGCCATGGTAGCTTAGGCAGGGCCACCGAGTGTTCTTAGATCATAGCTGTTCCAAAAGTCCCCAATCGTAAAAACGGGAGTATCAAACATGTTTGATATTTCAGGCTGGTCGTAGAACGCTGATTGTGAGTGAGAGAAGTTATATTTGCGTTTCATAGCTGACTTTCAGACACTTCACCTGTTTCTCCTCCTTTTCTTAAGTACATTTAATACTTACTTTAATACAGTTAGTTTGACCCTGGATAAAAAAATAGTAATTGCAATTACGTAATTTGTTTGGTTTTATTCTCACAGTTAGACTGTTGTAAAATTAAATGCCATACTAGGAAATCTTTTGGTCCAATCATTTTACTTCTCACGATTGTTCGTGCTCGATTTTGTTAGCACTGCTTGAGCCTATCTTAGCAAACATTCTCATTGTCAAAATTCAAGTCATGTCTTGTAGTGCGTGTTCCCTTGAACGTTCAAATCTTATACGATCGGGGAAAGCAAAATATCGGCTAAGATTCTCTTGTAGTGTGTGGTGTAGCCCCGATTTTAAAATAAATTATAAAATCGTGTAGTGTGGGACCAGCTTAAGTCACCAACTAGCAGTTCTCAGTTGCAAAGGTACTCAAGGTTGCAAGGGTTAAGAATAATAATGAGTCACAGTAGTGAATGGTAGCATTATATAGTAGTATTATAGTTTAGAACAATTCATTAGTGTATTATGGCAATGAGGACTTTTAATTTGAAACTGTGAAAACAGGTGGCAGAGGAAACAATAGAAGAAGAATCTGTAGTGTTCAGAGAGTCAGATTGTAGGCTGAAAGCCTGACAAAATGACAGTTTGGCCCAGGTGCATTCCATTCTCACAAACATTCTAACGAGCCCATTATGACACATCGACCAACTGACACTGTGGCAAGAGCCAAATTAAGTCTATGGAGCTGAAAAGTTTAATAGTCTAACTGTCATAGTTTAAACAGTATAAAACGTAGAAAGTTGAAAACATATATCCTACATGGCATGACCGAGACCTCCGCAACAAAGTTTCTAGGTTAAACAGCTCAATGAAATCTTTTAGAAGACTAGACGCAAATCCAGTATTCCCAAGGATTCAAGGAGTTTATTTGTCACATACATTGAGTTCCTAACGTGAAACATAAAACAACAAATTGCATTGAAGAGAAAAGATGGATAATTATTAGATGGAAATAATAAGCCATTGCCATTAGTAGCTACTGTACATGAATAGTCAATATAAATAAATAGGATTCAGGATCCATGTAGAATATGAGCTGAGATGTTTTTGAGATTGAGGATTCGTGGCTGAATTTGGGACGCAGGAGTGACATCCAGAAGGGGTTGACCAACATCACGTCAGAGATCACAGGACAGCAGCCGCTTTGCAGGCAGGGCCGTCCTCTTCCAAACATGGCCATAGGAAGGCAGCCCTCTTGTGAGTTCTTGTCCTCCACTCCATACTGTAGGTAACCTCTGCAGTAGAGGTCTGCGCGGGACAGAATTATCAGTCCCGCTACCGCCCGCACCCGCATTGTGCTATCCCGCTCCCGCCCGCACCCGCAAAGAATTGTAATTTTCACTCCCGCTCCCGCCCGCACCTGCAATATTTTGTCCCGCTCCCGCCCGCAAAAATCCTGCAAGAGGGACGTTGGCTTAATTTCTATCTCACTGAAAGGCCTCTTAATTAGTTGAACTTTTTGAAGCTTATCGCAGAGATCTGCACTCCCGCGGGTGTACCACAACGACCGTCCATCACGTTGATTCAACATTGAGTGTCGGTCGTCTGATGGATACCTACCTTTCCAACCAACAACCAATGTCGATTCGACGCCTGTTTGCTATCTGGGTAGGCTACATCTGCAAGTTTTAATGATTTTAGTAACAGTAAATAAAATATTCAGCACAAATTATGTATGCTAGGAACTACATTAATCATTTGTATATTTTATTTTACACTCATATTGTGTTTGCGGGACTGCAGTTTATCATCCTACCGCCCGCTCCTGCATAGTGCAGTCCCGCTCCTGCCCGTGCCCGCGATGAGCTTTCAAATTTATTCCCGCATTGCATTGTTTTGCGTTGGGTCCCGCGGGTCTCGCGGTACACCCGCGGGAGTGCAGGCCTCTCCAACACTCACGACCAGCTAAGTCTTTGCTTGACCCGCTCCAAGTTCCGCAGATGGTGGTGGTAGATTAGAAAAAAAAAAACGTAAAAAAACAGAAAGGGTGAAAAATAAAGTGGAGGTGCACTTAACAGCAGCCATCGTACAGCACTATTACCATAGCAACCTCCATTACCTACACTCTAACTCTGGCATTGTAAGTCTAAGGAGTCCAAAAGTTAAATAGTTTAACTGCCATAGTTTTAAAAGTATAAAACTTGGAAATTTGAATATACATATTCTACATGGCATGACACTTTATTTTAATTTTTCATATTGAAACACAGCAATTAGCAACAATCACCACAACAAAACAACAACAAAAACAAACAACTACATAAAAACACAGTCTGGATGGGTATGTTTCTAAAGCATTCAATAAAGTACAATCTCAGTCATTCTGTCATTGATATACATTCCATTTCATCCATTTTGCAATCTTATCCTATGTGTCAAGTCCTCCATTATATACTCTTCTCTCTCTCTATCTCTTTCACAAGTTTCCATTATATACATCTCTTTCACAGTCATCCCTATCTGGTGATTCCGGCTTATACCATTTTTTCGTTATGGCTTTTTTGCTGGCTGCAATCGTGATTTTGAATATATATCTGTCTGGCTTAGCCACGTTTCCTGCCAAGATATAGTACTGTGAAGGTCTTGGGTATCTGATAACCCAAGACCCAAACAATTAGCAAGCAGACTTCATCCCAAAACTGAACAATATTAGGGCAAAGCCAAAATACATGAGCATGGTTCACATTCATCTCACCACATTTTCTCCAACATGGTTGGGAAACAAGTGTGTACTTACTTCTAGTTGTTTGTATAGCACAGATATTATTCTTCTACTAATGAAGCCATATGCCCCATTACAGTCTTGATTATATTATTTCTGTCCACCATTATGCTTGGTTTAACCTTCTTATTGTAATAATCTCTAAGTTGTAAATATCTAAAATGGTCTTGGTTGTCCAATGAGAAAACTTGTCCAATGAGAATACTCCCCTCTTTAATTACAGTACACAGAGCTGTTATTCCACACGTGGCCCAATGTTTGAATCTCTGGTCTTGGGTATTTGGAATTAAACGCTTATCATAGACTGGCCATCTAAGCGTCCTGGTATCTGGCTCTAGTTTATGTTTACGTGTGGTGTCATACCACACTTGTAAACCTGGTGATGGTTATCAAAATCTTTGGCTTCATCTGCATCACCAATAAGACTTGAGATTTCTCTCTTTTGCACAAACTGCTCTTCCATTTGGCTTCAAAGGACTTATCAAACCAACAGACTATATGTTTGATTTGCTCTGCATGGAAATACTCCTTAAGGTTGGGCAATGCCATTCCCCCTTTTTGTTTTTCCAACTGTAATGTCACAAATTTAATTCTCGGTCTTTGTCCATTCCAAATAAATCTGGATATGGTTTTGTCCCATGCTCTAAATTGCTTCTTTGGAATTTCCACAGGTAGAGCCTGGAAAAGATAGAGCAGGCATTCATCTTTATTGCCACTATCCGTGAACTGAGGTCTAGAGACAGGACGGTCCATCTATCTATATCTTTTTTAATACTTTTGTCTATTTTTGTCATAATTTGAACTACAGGCTTTCTGTTGTTTTTGTTATAATTATCCCAAGGTACTTCATTGTTGTTGATTTCCAGTCCAGTTTCTTGTATATCCTTGGTTGGAGAGTAATTGAATGCTAAAACGTGTTTTGGCTAAATTCAATTTATATCCAGAATAAAAGCCATACATCTCCAGTTGACTAATCAGTTTCGGGAGACATACATCCAGTTCTTCTAAATAACAAATCACATCGTCAGCAAAGAGGCAGATGATGTGTTCTTCTCCACCTATTCTGATGCCCTTAAGCTCCCTATTCTGTCCAATTGTTTGCGCCAGTGGTTCTATAAAGACCGCAAACAGGGTTGGTAGAGAGGCAACAGCCCTGTCTGGTTGACTTTTCAAGTTGTATGGTCTCTGTCAAGCTGCCATTGATTTTGATTCTTGAAGTTGAGCTCCGATAGAGTGTCTTAATACAATTAATTGCCTTTGTATTCAGTCCAAACCTCATAAAGGAAAACCCAACTGACACAGTCAAAAGCTTTTTCAGCATCAAGGCTTATAAATGCAGCACTGATATTGTTGTGTTTAACATTTTCTAGAATATGAAGAGTTCTTTTTATATTGTCATGCGTTTGATGGCCCTTAAAGGAGAAATCCGGTGTAATTTGGACCTGGACTGTACTGGAAGATGTTACCGAGTACAAACATATATCAAATTCCCACCTCCGTTCACCCCCCCGCATTCCGCAGTAAACCGTTTTTAGCCGAAGCTTTCATTAGCCTTACACTGCTAGCTATAGGGGCATGACAGTGCCTATGCAGCTAAATCGCTATTTTTACACCATTAAAAAGGTTCAAAGTAACTCCACGCTTCATTGGTAGACTTCTGAGGGCCCTGACATTTAAAACGAGACAATGATAACTTTGAAAGTACAC
>JAGFZM010000222.1:403487-420908 GCA_017657215.1 Limnothrissa miodon
TTAACTCTATAAACTATTTAACTTAGAAATTGCACTGCAAATTGCACTTAGTTAATTGCACTGCATTTTCATGCAAACGTAATTCCCTGGAATTACATTCTCTAGTCTACATTAAAAACCCTTAGTAAAAAGTAGTACACTTAAAGTTCGTTTTATTAAGTATACTATATAGAATATAGAAAGTATAGAAAGTATACTACAGAACATGTACTGTTAGTGTACTAGAAGGTAAACTAATTTATACTAAAGTGGCTAAATTGGAACATTTTAAGTTTATAAAAGTATATTTTAAAGTTTATTTTCAGTTTACAAAAGTACACTTTACAGTATACAACGAGTATACTCATCTATATACTATTAATGTACTTGGTATATCCCTCTTGTATACTTAAGGTATACCACAAGTACACTAATTTATATACTGCAATTGTACTAGTTGTATACTTTGAGTCCCCATTTTTAGTGTACAATTGTATACTTTAAGTATACTGTTACACAGTAAATTTCACAGTGTAAAATTAACTCTTAAAGTGACATTTTTTTACCAGTAATACCAGTGCAATACTAATAACACATTACAATTCAATGTCAACTGTTTATTAACAACGTGCAAGGTGCACAAGGTACAAAACAATTACAATACAATGTGTCACATGCAGACAGAGGATTCAAATAGAACCACATGTAGTAAGTCAGTTTTAACATTGCTTAACTTCAAAGAAAATATACTGTTTATCTACAGGCAGAAATTCGGACATGCCACTGAGCTTTCCCCAGACCAGCAAAATAAATTAATTTAGCAAAAATATTTGCTTTTTTAAACATTTGTGTTTATCCAGTCAACGACACAGCTTTAGATCTTTACTCAACATGACAAACAAACAAAAGTCATATAGGTCTTTTGTAAATCAAATGGCTTATGGAACACCATGTCTCTAATACATTACACAGCAAAAACACTTCATCTTAAATAAGAATATTTTTTATCTGACAAAAGACAGGCCAGTCCATAAATGGTTATCTGTATAAATGTGGACAACTTGTAAAGCATGGTGTTGTAAGAGGCAAAAGGGAGTCTCGAACTGTTAATTAAAGGCAACAACTGCACTCACAGCCTGGCAGAGCAGAGCTTGCTTGTTCAAGATGATGTAGTAACCATGCATGTGGCTCTTGAAACCAGTGGCAAGAAGGTAAGGCCGTCTTCGCTCATCTGTCGTGTCCAGATGATGCAGTATGCTGGTTCCTATCTGTGGATGACACACAGACAACACAGTATGCTCATCATTATATAGGTTTACATAGGTGCGAGACCTCTAGAAATATGACCTAAATGTACAATGCAGGTTTGCTGGACAAACCTTTCGGAAGAGAAAAAGGTGCAAGCATGAGAGCAGACATCCTGCCAGGTTTTGTTCGGCCCTGGGGTGAAGGCGGTGTTGAATAGAGGAGAAGGATTGCTGATATATCTCTGTCCTATCCTCCAACACAAAAACAAAAAAAAAATGTACAGTAATTGAACTGATATAGATTACATTGTTAGAAGAAATACTCAAAAATACATTGACCATGACCATGACACTATACACATATGACAGTTTTGCTTAGAACATTTAGGTATGCATTTCTCAAAACAATAAGAACACTTAACCCAAGATTTTCAAACAATATTTTGGCCAAAAACCCACACCCATAATGCACATAATTTTCAATTGGTAAGATTGTAAGGCTGATTATACTATATGAAATTACCTTCACATTTATATAGCATGCTATTAGCTGAGGTAAGCAGAGCATGTTTACACTTCCCTTGATGTTAGAAGCCAGAGCAAACTCTGCTTAGTAAATGAATTAGCCTAACATTACATATTTCACGTCAACGTTGTCATAATGTTGGCTTCTGACAAGTGTCAATCTAAAAACTACACAGACAAGTAGGCCAATGTAATATAAGCTGACATTAACTGTGGTTCTTGATCTGATAAATTCTTTTTTAAATAAGAGCATAGCTAACGCTAAACTACGCGAACATTAATGTTAGATATTTACATGGCACATCTACGTCTTAAAATAATTTTCAGCATTTCGCTTTATGTCTGTTTGGAACATCAAATGGGCTACATGTAAGGAGATCACTTGACTAAATCTTCCCTCTTTTTCCTTAGTCATGTTGATGCATTCAAATTTCACCGCGTTGGAAAGGAATATACTAACTCCTCTTTCATTTCTAAAACAGCTATAGAAAGTAGCTATAGCAGCTATAGAAAAACCAAATTTCTTGAGTTTTTCACTCTCTTGGTCAGTCAAGTGCGTCTCTTGTAGGTAAATAATTTGGGCCTTCTCTTTCCTTAGTTTAGAAATTACCTTTTGACGTTTAATGGGGTTGTTCAGGCCTTTTACATTCAATGACAGTACCTTAATACTACTCTATCATTCTTATTGAGACAATTCCACCATCCAGATTGAAAGTTATTCATTACCCATAAGCTAAACACAAAAGTTAAAAACACATCAGCAACAGCTGTTTTAAGTAAATAACAGTAAACAGAAAGCAGATCTGCCAAGGTAAACTGGGGTTCTTTGTCTATCCCCATTTCCTCTGTTGGTGAGGAGAGTGAAAAACCTCTCATGAGAGGGCCCCCCTTTAGCAATGGAGAATCCTCAAAAATATCCTCACTTGAAAGAAGGATGAAAAAAAATTCATTCAGTTTGTTTCTTATATGGAATAACAATACTTAGCAGCTAATGTGTTCCCCTCTTTCTTCGCCCATATAAAATAGGTTATGCCAACAGATTAGGTTACTCACGTAACTTATTCAGAAATCAGCCAGGAGATAAATAAAGTCTTTGAGGATAATAATAGGACTCCAAATAGGAAATACCAAAGTTCTTGCACTTTCGATGATGTAAACTAAGACCCCGTTTACACATATACGTTTTCTCTTAAAAACGGACACTTTTCCCTTCGTTTGCGCCTTTCATTTACATACAAACGGAGATTTCGCCTCTGAAAATGATTCTTTCTTACAACTTTGGCAAAAGTGGAGATTTTGGAAAACTCTGTATTCACGTTTGCGTGTAAACTGCGAAAAACAGATAAAACATAGTTTTTGGGTCCGACCTGGGCGGACTGCTGTCTGGTGGGAGAACTTCAGGTGGTTGTCCCGGAGGAATGGCATGAGGCTTCTGATTGGCTTGTAATGGCTTTCTCCTTCTTCCTACACTGCGGAAACTTTTTTGAAAATGATGGTGTATGCACAGAATTATTTTGGAAAACGGAGGGAAAAAAATATTTGTTTATCAAAATACCCGGGTATGTGTAAACATAGCCTAAATGTCTTTGCATCTCCTCTCACTTATGCCAGGTGAATCGCTTCAGATCCCTTCTTGCTCTCCCAGCAACGTCCTTCTCCTGATCCCCAGCTCTGCGGCACTTGAAGGCAGACTCAAGTTGCTGCTCTAGCGTCGGTTGTTCCTCTATCATGCCATCTATTTTCAGACCTTTCTCCTCCATCGCCTTCGCCGCTTCTTGTGGATTTTCATAAGTCTGTACACCTCCTTGCCTTGCCTTGAACGTCATTCTCTTCCCCTCTATCTCGATTTTCGTCCTCCAGGCCTTTTTGAGAATGTCCTCCTTGATTTGGTATTGCAGGAAATGTACAATGATCGCTCTGGGGTTCTTGTCTGGGGCAGGTCTTGGTGCCAACGCCCTATGAGTTCTTTGTAGATTGTCATCGCCGAATTGAAGCTCTTGGCGAATCAGAGTCTATAAACTTGTGTACCGATTCCCTTTCTGCTCCCTCCGATACTCCCCAAAATCGAATATTGTTTCTTCTCAACCTCCCCTCTAAATCGGTCACTTTCTCGTGTAGCCTCCGTAGATGCTTGAGGGAGGAGGTGAGAATATCCTTCAAATCTGCGTTCCTCCACTCTGCCCTTTCGTCTTCCTTACTTTCTGCCATTCTTTTTCGCTGTTTTTGCTTCTTCTGTTCTTCTTTGTTTTTTGCCTGGTCCCTTCTTCTAGTCCTCCCCCTTCTGATTACACGTTTGTGTTATGGCTTTTCAATGTTTTATCCCTTCATCTACCGGGAGCTCTTGATTTCATGTGTTCTGCCCTCTTTAATGAGTTCCCCTTCTTCAATTAGACAGACAGATGACTCCCATCACACACTGGTCAGATTGGGTAGGTTTATTCAAACTGACAATATGTAAATAGGTGTAAAACTAACAATCAACACACAATCAACACATATTCCCAAACATATGGACAACTAGCACACTCCCCGCCTGGTATCTAAAAAGATGCCACCTTTAACAAGGGGAGCGAAGAACAGTAAACCCTAATCAGTCTCTGGAGAGAGGAGTAGGACAACCTCTGAGACAGGCAGCAGAAAGGTCTTGCTGGAACCGTCCCTTGTAGTCTTGATTTCCACCTTCCTTACCCTCCCATCTGTGCTAGGGAAGGTCTTGAGGATGATGCCCATAGGCCAGTCGTTTCTCTGCACCTGGTCATTTTTTAGTAGGATGACATCCCCTTCTTTCAGATTGTGTTTCTCCTTTTCCCACTTCATGCGTCTCTGCAAGGTGGGAAGGTACTCTGCCCTCCATCGATGCCAAAAAATGTTGGCAAGGTTTTGGACCTGCCTCCACTGCTTGCCGTAGAGGTCCCTGAGTGACGTCAGAAAGTCTATATATTGACTGCGCTTACGCTTCAGGTCCTCTTTGCCTTTTTCACCTCGCCTACTGCGTGTGTTCTGACTCACTCCATTTGCTTTCGCAAATATTCTTAAAAATCAACGGCTTTTTGAAAGCCCACCACAACGGTTTTTTCAAAACTTTCCGGAATCCATCCTTCTCAAAGTCACTCACGTCGGTCCCTACCTGGTACCAAGAGTCATTGGATGGCAACGCTTAGATGTCTCGACTGGAAACGGCTAATGGCGGCTGCCGACCTCCATACTGTCTGCTTCTGCCTTAGGATGGAACACGCCACTGGTGTTCTCTCAGCCGAGCTCCGCTGTGATCGGCTGTCTTCCGCGGCTATCTTGAACAGGGCAGCCTTCTTTGTGGGATCGACCAGCGGTCCAGGGGCGTTTTTTTCCCCCGCTGATGCTGGCATTCTCCCTCCCCGCCATTTCTCCAAGCGTTCCCCGGCGTCTTCGCTTGAGTCGCCCGGACAATCTTCGGCGGCAACGCGGCCTGCAGCTAGCTACCTAGCTGCTAGTCAGCCGCCTACTAGCCAGCTAGCCACGGCCCAGCTCGCTAGCTCTTCAGCTAGCCCTATCGGGGCCTTGCCCGTGCGGCTGGTTCTCCGCACCACGCTGAAGAGGCGGATGACCCCGCCATCGAAGCCGTCAACGAAGATGGGGTTACCTCCCTCCTCTCGACGACAACACGGCCGGCAGCCAGCTACCTAGCTGCTAGTCCCTAGCCAGCTAGCCACGGCTCAACCCTCTAGCCTTTCAGCTAGCTCCTTCAGGGCCTCCTTGCCAGTGCGGCTGAATCTCTCACTCTGAAGAGGCGGATGGCCCCGTCATCAAAACCGTCGATGAAGAGGAGGTCTCCTCCTTCCTCTCGGCGCAGACTAGGAGGCTAGCCGCCATTGACTCGCCGCCACCCGGCCAGAAGACTCTTGCCGCTCAGCTTGCTAGCGAGCTAGCTCTGTGCCACTCAGGCAGCTAGCAGGCCAGGCCTGCGCTTGCCTCAGCATGTTGTGCACATCGCCCAATTCTGCCTGAGCAGAAAGGCGCGATGAGGAGGCAGCAAAGACAAACAAAGTGATATGCTGCCCCCCAGTGGCACTAAGGGAGCCGAGGAACGCGTGTCAGCGACACATTCACGGGTTTTTCGTTCTGCAGCCCTCCGCTCATAACGCTTCCCCCGCTTCGGCGAGCCTCTCTGATCTCGCGCCCTCGTGGGGCGCTGAGTTTGCCTTATTCAGCAGCACTCCGCACACACACTTCTTGCGGTCTGACGCGTCGCCCAACCCATTCGCCCCCAGGCAATGGACGTGCGACGGGCGCTCTTCAGCCTCTCTCGCCGCTGTACGTCTCGTTTTCTCGCAGACTCACGCGTTACCCAGCCATTCGCCGCCGGGCAATAGTCCTGTGACGCGTTTGAGACGGCCGCGAACAGAGAGCGCTCTTCAGCCTCTCTCGCCACCCTCGCCGCCTCGGTTAGTCGTTTCATCGCCAAGGTGCGAGCAAAACAGTCCGCTCAGTCGGACGCTTCTGCTAATGCACGTACAGAAGAGCAGGGTCTCTCCTCAGTCGGTGAATGTGTCGCTGACGCGCGTTCCAGGTCGGCTGCCTTACGGGGCACCGCAAGTGATACGCGCGGCTCGCCATCCACGTGTGGCCGGTATGGGGCCTCACACACGGTCGGCTTGCCATCAGCCTGCACATTCCGACGCGCGCTCCAGGTCGGCCGCCCTACGGGGCGTCGCGGGTAATGTGCGCGGCTCGCCAGCCACGCGTAAGCGCCAGTGGGTCTCACACACGGTCGGCTTGCCCTCAGCCTCCGCACTACGACGAGTGTCTGCCCTGTCAGTCGAACGCTCTTCAGCTTCGCGGACAGCCTCAGTCACTGACCTCGGCTCCCTTAGTGCCACTGGGGGGCAGCATAGCACTTAGTTTGCCTCCTCATCGCGCCTCTCTGCACAGTGTTGAAAGGCTATCAACTACAATTCAGGTGGCCACCCCCCCCCCCTTCAGAGATGTCATGGAGTCAGTGCCCTCAACCAGGGCCCCTCCTCTCAGACAGGAGCTTCGCGATCTGTTGAGAAAGGGCGCTATTCAGCGCGTAGATCCGATGCTCGCGCGCTCAGGTCGTTACAGTACGTACTTCCTTGTGCCCGAGAAGTCGGGCGCTTTTCGCCCTATTCTAGATCTCAGAGCGCTCAATGCTTCGCTCAAACCTCTTACCTTTCACATGCTCACGGGGCGTATGGTGGCGGAGTCAGTCCGCCAGGGGGATTACATGGTCACCATAGACCTTCAGGTCGCCTATTTCCACATAGGTATAGTCCCAAGGCACAGGCGTTTTCTACGCTTTGCCTTCGAAGGCAGAGCTTACGAGTACGCAGCCCTCCCTTTCGGTCTGTCTCTAGCACCTCGGTGCTTCACCAAGTGCGTGGAGGCAGCGATCGCTCCTCTACGCGCACAGGGTATCAGACTCCTCAATTACTTGGATGACTGGATGCTGCTGGCGGGTTCCAGACAGCTCCTAACGTCACAGGTTCACACTGTATTGCATCACCTGCACGATCTGGGCTTCCTAGTAAACCAAAACAAGTGCATGCTCTCTCCCGGTCGAGGTCGAGTTCTTGGGCGTGAGGCTGAACTCACGCTCAATGAGAGCGACGCTCACTCCGAAGAGACTACAGGACGTCAGGGCGTGTCTACGCCACTTCAGACTAGGTGCCTGCGTTTCGACCTGGCTGTGTCTCAGACTGACGGGCCTCCTGTGTGCCGCGGGTGGCGCTGTCCCACTCGGCCTTCTACACTTACGCCCGCTGCAGCTCGCCTTAGCGGAGCTGGGTGTGTCCTCCAGGTCGAACCCCGCCTGTAGGATCTTTGTATCCAGACGCATGTGGCTAGCCCTCGCTCATTGGCGCAGGCCGTCGTCCTTCACCAGAGACGGCGCGCTTGACGCTGTAACCAGACGCATGGCGGTGACCACCGATGCGTCCAAGAGCGGCTGGGGCGCACATCCCCTTGCGTCGCGCTTCATGAAGGGTGTGAGGCGGCTTCGCCCCTCTTCCATACGTTCGGCCCCTACATGGGACCTGGCCACTGTCCTACGCAGACTGGCACTTACGCCCTTTGACCTTCTGTCGAGTGCCAGTCTAAAAATGCTTTCCCTTAAGACTGCGCTTCTGCTTGCCCTGGTCTCGGTGAAGCGCGTTAGCGAACCGACTGCTGACTGATGACACGCATGAAGGGCGTGAGGCGGCTTCGCCCCTCTTCCATACGTTCGGTCCCTACTTGGGACCTGGCCACTGTCCTACGCGGACTGGCACTTACGCCCTTTGACCCTCTGTCGAGTGCCAGTCTAAAGATGCTTTCCCTTAAGACTGCGCTTCTGCTTGCCCTGGTCTCGGTGAAGCGCGTTAGCGAACCGACTGCTGACTGATGACACGCATGAAGGGCGTGAGGCGGCTTCGCCCCTCTTCCATACGTTCGGTCCCTACTTGGGACCTGGCCACTGTCCTACGCGGACTGGCACTTACGCCCTTTGACCCTCTGTCGAGTGCCAGTCTAAAGATGCTTTCCCTTAAGACTGCGCTTCTGCTTGCCCTGGTCTCGGTGAAGCGCGTTAGCGACCCGACTGCTGACTGATGACGCGCGGGTAATGCTGCGACCAAATCCCTTTTCTCGCCCTAAAGTGCTGTCTACTGACCCTCGTTCGAGGGTCATCGAGCTCTCAGCCCTACCTGAGACGGGAGGTTCTGTACCCGTCACTCTGTGCCCGGTCAGAGCGCTTCGTGCCATCCATTCGTACATTTCGACTTCGAAACGAAAGAGAACGTTACGGATACTAACGTATCCTCTGTTCTCAGACTGAGAAGCCGAAATGTACGCTTCGGGCCTCAAGTCGCCGACGCTGGCGAGCTTGCCAAAGAGGACCTGAAGCGTAAGCGCAGTCAATATATAGACTTTCTGACGTCACGCAGGGCTGTCTAAGTAGTTGCCTGCGCGCGTCAGAACGCTCACTGCCCTTTTTTCAAAGGGTTGGTTAAAGTTGACTTCAGAAAAAGTAGGAGATGATAGGCATCATCCATTCGTACGTTTCGGCTTCTCACTCAGAGAACCGAGGAAACGTTAGTATCCGTAACGATATCCCTGCACCTTCTTGTCACTAGTCACAGAGTCCATCTGCAACTCCTTACAGGCCCCTACGAAGTTGGTGCCACAATTACTTCTAATCTGCTTTGCTGGTCCTCTGACTGAAAAGAACCGCCGTAGAGCATTAATGAAGCTCAAAGAGTCCATTGAAGAGTCCATCCACTATTTCCATATGTATGGCCCTGGTGCTCATACAGGTAAAGAGTGCAGCCCATCTTTTGCTGCTGGCTAGCCCTTCTCTGGTCCGCCGTGAAACGACCATCCATGGTCTGAAGACGTCTACACCCACGAAGGAGAAGGGAGGATCTGCTCTGAGGCACTCCGCAGGTAAGACAGACATCTTTTGGGTCACTTGGCAAGGACAGCTGTTCTGAGACTGACGAATTCTGGAACTGGCGGGTGTGGCTGAACTTTTCTCTGATTTCAGTCTTGTTGAGGCAGGGACACAGAACACTCTCAAGTATATAGGTTCTGTAGGTATTCACAGGGGATGCGTAGGAATCTCTGCCCTATTATCAGGAAGTTGATCACACTCGACGAGTGTAGGCAGAGCTAGACTGGTCTTTTCATCGGCCAATTGCACAATAAACCCCCTTGCCCTGCGGCCTGCTGCCTCTGACACACCTGCACGTTTTGAGAATGTAGGGAGAGGTGTTGTCGGCTATGTTGATCAGCTCAAAGAACAATGACCTGGCTAGCAGTCTGTTACTCTGATCATCTAGGATCGCGTATGCTCTTGTCTTCTTCTCAGGTTGGTCTTTAGGATAGACGTTGACCAGGCAGATTTTGGCACATGACTTGGTAGCCGTACTGTCTCCACAGACCTCTGTGCAGATTGAGGTTGTGACTGAAGCAGGAGTAGATTCCTCTCCCTCCCCGCCATGCTTTTCAGAGGGGCTGCTTGCTGGCTTTGTTGACCACGGTGCAGGACCGGCGTGAAGGGCTGCAATGTTCTTGTCACTGTTGCATTCTGAGCACAGGATGATAGCCTTGCGGTCCTTAGCTTGGTGGGAGATTGAGGAACAACAACCTTCCAGCAACAGCCATCCTCCTTGGCTGCCTCCATTTCCAGGAGGAGGTCGCCTAGCTCCCGTAGCCGCTTAGGTTCCTTATTGGAGACTTTGGGGAAGCGTTCAAGCTTACCAAAGAGAGCTTTCTCCATGGTCTCTGGGGATCCGTACACCCCCTCTAACCTTCGCCAGACCATGCTGAGCGCCTCGCCGGGGAGGTTGATACGAACAGACCTCACTCTGTTTGCATGCTCGGCCAACTCAGGTCCTAGTCACTTCGTTAGCAGGTCGAGTTCCTCACTAGGCTTCAAACCTAGGTCTTCCGTGGCGTTAGAGAAGGTGGACCTCCAAGCTCAATAGTTCTCAGGTTTGTCGTCAAACTTTGTGAGTCCAGCTGTAAGTAGCTCACAGCGAGCTAGGAACCTTCCGAGGACTGATGCATTCGAACTGTGTTCCCCTACATGTGGACAGTTGTCATGTGATGTATCATGTCTTGGTGTCCATGGCCTCCTTGTTTCAAATGCTGGCGGTGGTGCGTTAAATGAACCTTCTCTTTTCAGTGCGAATTGCAGTGGCTGTCGCATTGTATTAATGGCTGTTGGAGTTGTAGTTGTAGCTTTCGCAGACAAATGCTGCCTCTCATGTTGACAAGGTGGTGGCTTATGTTGGTGAGAATGGTCAGCTGGCTTGGGGTGAACAGCCACTGAAGGAGTAAAATCTGCCTTTTTATCCTGCTCCGGATCCTCAGTTGGCTCCTCAGCCTTCACGTAGGCATACTGTTCTTGAACATATTTCTCTATTCTCTCAGCTGAATGATATGATGAGACTCTGTCAATATTGTGAGCTCCAGCAAGCTCCCCTATGGCTGCTGATTCCACTGCCGCTTCCAACACATTAGCCTCAGCACAAGTGGCTTCAGCCTCTTTCTCTTGGTGTATGGCCTCCAATGTGGCTTTGAGACGTGTCTTTTCTACTTTAAGATCAATCTCCCTTTGTGCATAAGATGCTCTAGCACGAGCGGCTTCAGCTTTGGCGCGTGCTTCCACCACAGCTAAGGTAGCTCCTGATCTGGCAGAGTGCTTTGATGATCTTGATGTCTTAGATGTGCATGAGCACTCTGATCTTATTTCATAATTCTTCTCTTCTTGTGATGACATCTTGAAAGTGGTAGACGTAGAACAGACTGGTTAACTTATTCACTGCGGTCACTGTTGAGTTCGTCTTTTTACTGTTCTGCCCTCATTAAAGAGTTCCCCTTCTTCAATTAGACAGACAGATGACTCCCATCACACAGTGGTCAGATTTGGTAGGTTTATTCAAACTGACAATATGCAAATAGGTGTAAAATGGTAAATGGACTGCATTTATATAGCGCTTTTCTACTACTACGAGCACTCAAAGCGCTTTAAAACATATGTCTCTCATTCACCCATATGCATTCATACTCCGGTGGCAGTGGCTGCCATACAAGGTACCATCCTGCCACCGGGAGCAATTGGGGTTCAGTAACTTGCTCAAGGTTACTTCGATGTAGTCAGATGGAGTGGGGCCCGAACGGTACCTCTACCACCTGCGCCACCATCGCCGCAACTAAAATGAAAAAATAAATAAAATACACAATCAACACACATTCCCAGACATATGGCCTTCAAATAGCCTAGCAAGCTACTACAGTAACTAGCTGGAAATGTGAAGTAGCATGTCAAAGATCTAATGTTCAAAAATATGTAGAAATATTTAATTAATAATTAAGAAGTTGCTGTTGCTCACACTACCATGCCAATACTGCTCTGAATTGAACAATAGATTCAAGATGGCTTCCTATAAGTGTCACATGACTACTATCAACTTCAATATGGTTGCCTAAATGTTAACCCCAACCCCTAAAAGCAAAGAGCACCACCTAGTGGCAGGAGGAGGAAATAAACATATTAATTACTGAAATGAACTCAGTCCAGAACATCACATCTATCCAGACATTTGCTAAACCGGAATTCGCAAAACAATTTTTAATGAAGTTTTTAGGTTAAACGGTTAAAGCTTAATTACATTTTCTTGACCCACTCTAAGACTTAAAGTGGAGGGGGAATTGTTACATCATCACTCTCCAACATTCTACCATTCATTTCTATGGGGCGAAAAACAACAGGAAAACAGGGATTACGGACCAACGACAAGAGATATAAAAAAAACTGAACATAAGCACACCGATCAAGATCAGGCCGGACGTTCCTGAGTTGAAACGGTGTCTCTAGCTCGAAAACCCTAGGACTAGTAGCTAAAGCGAAGCCCACAATAACATTAGCCTAAGACCATTTTTTCAGTTAGCAAACTATTCATTGATATTTTTCTAGATTTTTCAAAACTAATGCACAGGATAATGGGCACAAAAACTGCATTCATGAAAATACAACAAAAATACAGCATTTTACTGTTTAGTACTGTACAATGCACAATTTACATGGAAAATACTGCATTACTGCTTTAAAAACTGCAGGTTTTCTGTAACATAAAACAGTTTTGTTTTTTTTTTCTTTTTTTTCATAAGGGTTTCCCCCTCATGTATGATATTAAAAGGCATGGCTGTTATCAATGTGGTTTCGACTGGTTGGACTGGATATTTTGCTGTTGCTGTTAGCCATTTTTCTTCTGTGACTTTGCACACTGTCTATAGCATGTTTAGAGATGCTAACCTTTGAAAGGAGAAAATCGACTGCATCACCATCATCACATTTCTTCTCCTCATCCCATAAATCTAAATCTAAGATGCCTTATCCCTGCTCAGCCATTTTAATTTTGCAATGCAAGTCAACCTCCTTATGGCCGCATATTCAGTACCGTCCCTCCGTGACACAGTTCCCCTAGACAACCAATTCCTCAAGGACTTAGACATGTGGTCTTTGTTCTTCCTCAAGTGTTATTGATGTTTTAAGAATATTGCATTTCTTCCCCCGAAGACCTACATTCTTCACTGATGCTGTACCATCTACCGGTATCGGAGGCTCCAACAGCCACTGGTTCGCTGGTACCTGGCCCCCAGAAATCACCAACCTCTCTCAGGCAGTAGCCTTTTTGGCCATGCACAGAATATACCTGATGTTCCCTGTTGTAAAAATGCCAATGATTTAAAACATTGGCTCCAGAAGCAGAACCAGACCCCACTCTGGTGCCCCTATTCTCGGAATCCTGCTTCTCATAAGCCATGCCCTGCATTACCTCCAGGCACTCCAATGACACTCCATTTGTACTGCATGGTATGGTTGTCCTTTTAAATTATTTCCCAATAGCCACATTACTCACTTTTCCAAAATTCAACACGCTGACCATGTCATCCTTCGTGTCATATTCCCACCTTATACTGAAACTCTAAGCCAGTACCATCAAAGCATATCTAGCCAGCATACATTTCTTTCACAAGTTAATGTTTTTTCTGTGAAACATTCACCAGCCGTCACATTTCGCTTCTATGAAAGGGCATCCGCAAGACCGAAACACATTTCCTAAATTGTATGCTCCCCATAATGCACCTCGGTGCTAAGAAATGCCTTTTTTTCTCCCAATTTGAAACATTGATCGTTAATAGCGAGTTTATACTAGACAGGGCCGGGCTAAAACAGGGCTAAACCTGGAACTGTTGTCCTGACAACAGGCCCACCTCAACTGTCAGGGCCACACAGCCCAAGCCCTGGTGCTTACACACAGTGTTGGGGAGTAACTAGTTACATGTAACAAAAATACGTAATTTAATTACAAAATAAAAGTAATAACAGTAACAACAGTAATAACGGTAATAAGTTACAGTTACATTGAAAAACTGTGTAATTAATTTAGTTACATTAAGGAAATATTCAGAATTACATTTCAAGTTACATATCTTCTGCAGTGAAGATACAAACAAAAACTTCAATATGAATGCAAGAGCCGCAAGAGACCAAGCAAAGAGACGCATGCTGTCCAGGACCGCGGGTTTGCCATCCCTGGTCTAGCCCATTGCAGAAAGTAAAAATGAGCTAGCTATCACACAAAATAGACAACTTCTAGTTAATCCACTGAAGTCTAAGGAGTTTGTAGGGATCTTTACAGCAGTCAGTGTTGATTAATACTTAAAGGGTAATTCACGGTTTTAAAAATTGTGGGAAAGTAATTAAAGTAATCAAATGTAATTAGTTACATTACTTTGTTAAAGTAATTGAAATAGTTATACTACTATTACATTTTAGATAAAGTAACCTGTAACTGTAACACATTACATTTCCAAAGTAACTTTCCCAACACTGCTTACACATCATAATCAATTGTTACTACAGTTACAATTTACAGAGTTTTTTTTTTAATCTGCTCATGGAATGTTGCATCTTTTAAACTTTTGTCAGTTAACCGCTTGGCCCACTACAGTATAAACCCATCAGGAACTCTAGCCCTGGTGCTAGTACTCTGGGCTTAAGTTCCTGTGTTTAAGTTCCTGGGCTAAAGGCCCAAACTATAAACGGGGCTATTATTTCACTGGCATATTTTGGGTTGCTCAGGTGCAGCGAGTTCACATCCCCAAGTACCAACTTCAACCCCCAAATTCATTTGATTTACAGATATTCAATCCACAGACCATCCACTACTTCATCAAGCATAGCAAAACAGACCAGCGGAAGACAAATAAAACAAATCCGGCGGAAGAATAATAATAATAACTAGACTGCATTTTCTCGGCAGAAACCACAAGGTGGACTTGCCACCAACCACCCCCCAATAGCCCCCCCCAACACCCTCCCACCAACCACAGACACACATACAAACACAACCATTTCTCCATTTAACAAACTAACTCAAGAAATGAAACATACTTTCAGTCATTAACAAAGGTTTTTACCAATGTTTTCCAAGTTTACTCTTGTGCTGCAGCAGAACACAATTTTTCTTTACCATATAAAAATTCTTTATGTTGTGTGATGTGATAAGCAGATTTGACATATTGTGTGCCTATGAAGCATTATATACTCACTGAATTACCCTTTCAACCTTGGTAATCAGGGACTTGAAACAACTTGAAACTATTATGGGTTGGAGGAATGAATAAAATAAAAACTACATAAAGAATTCCTCATTTAAATATGTACTTATTTGGTATAATTGTTGTTGTATAAAAGCAAGAACAGATTTTCATGGTATACATATAGTCAAGGGTATATCCACTCACAATTCCACCCATACAATCTACTTACAGTAGGCATCAGCTTTTTGCCTGCAGCCAAAACCCACCCCTGAGGATATTTATGAACAACCGCACACTCACTCGTGGTGGATTGCTCAAGTATCCTATAAGTTGTAATGTATCTCTGCAACACCATTATCTGGCACTACCTATGTTCTACAGAGGATGTAAGGATCAATACATCATTAAAGATCATTACAGGAAAAATCTTTCCTCAGACTAAATGAATCAAGGCTTTTTTTTAGTTAAACTTGAAACCTTAAATGTTTAATTGATGTTTCTTCATGCAGTGATAATATGAAAATGCCTGTAAGCAAAACTGACCGCAATGCCAAAAAGACGACTTCCCCAGGAGAGATGAGTATTAAGCAGAAACAAGTAAGTATTGGATGTTTTAATATGAATTTTTTATGAGTTTGCATTATATAATCTGCAACCATAGCTTGATTGCAGTGCCTTACAATTTATGTCTTTTTTTTCTTTTGTAGATTTATTTATTTTGTTGATTTTATTCAAGTTTTGCCTGATAAGGTAGAGAAATTACAGTTTAAGTTTTGAAGCATCAGAAACTTTTAATTGGTTCTTTGTTGACATTTTATTAGAGGTTGCAGTCAGAGATTCCCATCTTGAACGTCAGATTTTGTGCCATTTACCAAATTAACCACAGAAATAGTTGTTCATTGTCTTTGATCTGCCAGTAATTTGAGATGGTGTGAAATTATTAGCGAGTTTCCATTAGCTAGGAAAAGGGACTATATTATTGTTCTGCCACAGTAATTGCAATGCAGAAAAGAAGCCAGAGGTCAGAATACAAATGCCCCAGGAATCAAGAACACTAACCTACTCCAAAATTTAGTTGTATCACTCTGAATCATCATATCATGGTATTGTTCTGTTGTAATTAATGTGTAAATGTTTAAATTATAGGTCATATTTCTGACAGCTTTATTTTGAAGGCAATATGGTCAAGAAATTATGAAAGTGTGTAATAGTGAGTCTTAACAACAAGAGGAAGTAATGAGTCAGCAGGGGAATACGGATTTCTTACTTATACTCTTCTACACATTACAGAAGGTTGACAGAAAAAGCCGTTAAAACGCTCTTCATGTCCTGAAACACGTTGCTCACTGTCCTAGATCAGTGACAACGATTTAGTTTCATTTGTTTCAGTGTTTCAGTCAAATATATAGGAGATATGACTTTCATATCTGCATATACTGGTTTCTGGTAATGCTCCACTAAGGAATATTTCTGTTCATGTACTGTTCAATGGATAGGCTTTAAATAAATGATATTTACAGGAGGCAAACCATGTATTTACTTTTGCTGTATCATTTCATATTTGAGAAAAATGAGCTGACCGAACCAGAGCTAGGCTTTAATGAAGCACCAATACATTTATTTTCTCTGGAGGTCCTTTAAGAACATACTGCCGCAAAATCTTCAACTATTGTCTGGCAGTATCAGTATCAAATTTAGGGCAAGTTCAGTCCATGACCTAGTAATCTTGAGAGACTTGATTATTGTAAGATCAGTTGTCATGTCCTGGCATGCGAACACTGCAATCGATTGGAACATATATTTCTCTAATTTGAAAGACACACACTGTATTAACACCATGAGTAATTAATGTCAATTCAATCAACTGGACAAAACAAAATGAAAAGTTGTACGCTAATATCAGTTGATCAGTAAACAGATGTGTGAATTTCATTATTAATATTTGCATATAGTTATTATGGAATTCATCAAATGAGTATAGGAATTCAGATACTGTTGTTTAATGTTGGGTTATTTAAGAAGGAAATGTAATAAAAACAAACTTGCCAATAAATATCATGGAATCTCAAAGATGGGAAAGAAACAATTTTAATATGTTTATCTGTCAAAGTCCTCTACCATACAGAGGACAGCTATAAAGTACCCATACATTTAATGTTCACTCGTGGTTTTGTAGGGAAGGGTGCAAAGCTTTCTCAGTCTACTTTCATTTCAGAAAACCACAAGCTTGGTTGTAGACAGCACTTAGAATCTTGAAAGTTATATATTTATATGCGCCCTCTAAAACTGTGTATGCATGGCAGTCTTTAAGAGACATGTTTGCATGCTGTTTCCAGTAATGTCCATTTCTCTAGGGAGAATGAAACATCATGCATGTAGATTTTCAGTTGCTTCAGTCAATCAGTCCACTAGAAAGCCAGCAATTATGGGAAAGCCAGCATTTATAGGAAGCAAGAGTCTGGACAGTGTGAAAATGTGAACAGGGCTAACCTTAAACCTAGCCAACTGAGGACTTCATTTTAGGGTCGGGTATATACCGAAATACCGTTTCTGCTGGCAGCGTGATATCGAGGAGCAAATA
>JAGFZM010000222.1:438577-478582 GCA_017657215.1 Limnothrissa miodon
TGGAGAACCCCCCCCCACCCCCCCACCCCCCCCCAACATCCCCAACACACACACACAAGCATTTCTCAAATTCCTTTACTTCCAATCAGACTTGACTCGGACTTGACTCAAGAGTTGTGAACAATGTTCATTTAGTAGCATAATTTAATTTATTTAATAATTTAATTCATAATTCGGTTTCCTGGTGTTCTCCAGCGTTACGGCAAAATTGCCATTTCCCTCTTCATCACGCCCAATGTAATGCATGCGTGCAGCCAACCACAGATTTCACTAAACATTGACACTGTGGTGACATTGCGGTGGCAAAGTTAACTGGATCTGGCAAATTTAACTGGAATTTGTAGCATGATGGCATTTGTTTTTAAGAACTTAACGCAAACTTTTAAGACGCGCACGAACACTTGCAACACTCAACAACTTTGAATTTCATCAGGCACCGCAAGACACACAAGGATTGGTCAGTAAATCTTGTTTAGATGAAGGGGGGATTTAGCTTGAAGGTAACGTTACCACTAGAAAACCAATCCAACTACACCCCCACTAAAAGACCCCAACTGTAGGCTATACAGACTGTATGCCGATTACAGTTTTATCGCTCCCATTTCAACATTACCGTTTTATTTTATACCGCGCTATGTTTGCGCCTAGGCTACAAGCAAGCAGCAGGTCAATGTGCTGCAATGGTAGACTAGTAGTAGCCCCAGACTGTGGCGCCTACCGTGAAATTAGAGCTGCTGTTGTCACTGATGCCATAACACCAGCCTGTCCTTAAACATCAATAATGATTTGGATTAATCATCCTAAAATACGGTGCAGGTGCCTATGTGTTTGCCAGTTAAGAAAAAAATCTTTCCTAACGTCTAACACAAGAATACTGCAGTCATATTCCAATGCATTACTCTAAGCCTAATATTAGCCTGCTTCAGTAGTCTGAATGTCATATATTGCCTTTTACAGAAACAAACGCAATGTAAACAAAATAGCTGGACAATGGATGTTACTGCTTAAATGCAGTAGGTATAACAAACATTGCAGTAATGAAGCTACCATAAAGTAACTATTGTTTTTGTAAGGGTGCTTCAGGCCTAGTAATTTCATATTAAATCAATATTATTAGCTTTATCCTCCATATTTACAATGAAAAAATGTTCAATACAGCCATTAAGGACTTGAAACTTGACTTGGACTCGTGCACAAAGACTTGAGACTTGACTTGGACTTGGAAAATATGACTTGTGAACATCTCTGGTACTAAGCTTTACATTCAGAAACATACATTTCTTTGGCCACATCTGAAATGGAAAGAGAACCACCTTGTAAAACAAACAGTGACATTATGTCAAAATAAAGCAGGTGCTAGCAAAGGTAAGTCAAAAGGTATTATCCAAGTGTATGTCGCCCTCAAGAATTACCGCAATGCTGAAAGGGTTGAAGTGCAGACAGGAAGTGGGATTTGGGTGGAATGACTGTGAGTTATGATTGTTAAGATAGTGTCCATGCATGAGTAAAACGGTGTAAATTAGTGTATTTATGTGTGTGCCTGTGTGTGCTTGAAAAAAAAAAAAAACTTTTCATTTTGGTGCCACTCTAATTCTGCTTCCTATACTAGTTCAGGTACAAGATATAAACTAAGGTCTTACAGATCTTATACTTTGTTTGTTACTGTATGTCAATTTATATACAGATAATAATAGTTGCATCATCAAAAACAAACCATTTCAAAGAGGACTTTTGTGAAACACGTTTGAGAAAATTCATGAACATTTTCAAAACATATATACTGAGCATTTTAATAGTCACCTGAGTATCAATACTGGCAAAGACTCTTGCTGGAAACTCTGAAGAATTCATAATAGATCTGAAAACAGACACAGCAATATGTTTGCATTAAAAAGCATAACCCTTTTTGAAGATACTAATAGTTTTGTATACATTACACTTACAAATATCACACACATTTGCACTTACTTGAGTTTCACTGAGGAGTGCTGGCCAGCATTCTACCATCCTTTCAACCGGTGGTTGCTCTTCCACTATCTCTTTCCTCTTGTGCAAAGAGGAAATGTCTGTTCCACCTTCTTTTTTACTTAAATTACATCAGTTATATTTTTCTTCAGTTATGATCTGGCTGTGGGTTTTAGATAAATGTACTTTCAAGGCTAATTAAATGACTTCAATGTGCATAAGCCCTGTTGATGAAGGCATGGTAGTGGAGAGATTCTGGTAAACAGGACTTACACAGCCAAAGCGTTTCAGTTCTTACATGACTGCAAAAGAGAAGAACAATTAGAATAGCTCAATAGCTGCAGTATGCCTAACATTTACTGACCAATGCCTTAAAAATACAGCTCAAAGTTAAATATGACTTAGATTAAACAAGTCGGTTACTATGTGGACTTTGGCGCTGGAGACCGGGGTTCAATTCCCAGCGTTAAAAGTGCCATTTTGTATGTCTGCTGTAAATAGTATAAAGTTCTGCATGCAGTCCTCACTTTAGATGAGGGAGCTGCAAATCATATTACAACTCGGTAAGAAAGGGCTTAAAAGTAAATTACTTATTATTGTTTTGTGTTTACTAGAAGATAATAATTTTAAATGTCTGAGTTATTAGTTATTATATCTTACTTTCGTTTATTCTTTTTGTTTAATCTACTCCCCTATATTTTAAGATGTTGACCAATATAAAGCAACAGCAATTGAAGCAATGGGCAATTTGTTGTTATTCTTACCAGAGCAATGATTCTAATAAGGGGATGTATTCAGACAAGCAATTATTAAGAAATGTGACAAGTGGATGTGACGTAGACCAACAAGTTTTAACTGTCAGCGATATAGATAGTTTATGCTTTATGCTTAACCTGTTTAACCTTTGCTTAACTTCTAAGTGTGAATTATTGTTACTTGCTGTTGAGTTACAAAACTACCTGTACTATTGGTACATTTACTGTATGTCCCAATAACAACCAGCAATAGATTATTTAATCAAAATGGAGACTGAAATGGCAAGTGAAGGTCTGTCTTATATTTTGTTCTATCTTTTTCCTCACAGGAGTTAGGGCCAGCCTCAGCTGCATGTCAGCTGCATGTCAGAAACCAGTCATTTGATGAAGTTGTGCAGGAACTGCTGAAACAGCAAGAACTTGTGAAAAAGAAGGATGCACACATACGAGAGCTTGAGGACTACATTGATAATTTGCTGGTTAGGGTTATGGAGGAGACACCCAACATCCTAAGAACACCATATGAACCAAAGAAAAAAGCTGAAAGGATCTAGTAGTAGTAGAAGTAAGGCAAAGAAATAGGCCGTCTGTATGCATGATTTAAAATAATAATAATTCACTGTATTGCTCTAGTGAAGACATCTCATTAATTAATAAAATATAACCAGCGAACAGCAAAAACTGGAATTGTATGTCTGTGATAGGCCTGTATTTTTATGGCATATATAGTATATTCAGACTTGGATTGGCCTTGGTTTTTGTTTGTTTATCCCTCTCAAATGGATAGGTGAATAGTTAATAGTTAAATACAGTTAGAAAATATGCATGGTTATAGCTAAATAACAGATATAGTTAAGCTGTAAAAATAGTAGTTCATTCATTTCTAAATCTTTTTTAAATCTTCATTTTTCCATTTGAAGGATAGGTCATTGTATGTAATGTAGAATTTGTATTTGTAGACCCGTTTTGGGTTAAGGCAATAGAACAGTAACACTTTAAATGTCCACCTCTCTAGAGTGTTGCTAGGGTACTTGAGGTGGTTGCAAAGTTGTTAATAATAAGAGGAAGACTTCAAAGAACAGTAGAGTGAATTTTCATTCCTTGTAATAACAATCTTTAGATGGTCATTTAACAACACATTTATATGTATGTAAAACAAAGCCACTCCAGTCCAGATTTGCCAAGTTTGCCAAATTTGCCACAGTTAAATGATAAAATATTTTTTGTAGATACATGTATGTTACTGCTAACTTATTTCTGTAGATTTGCTTTTGAGCTATTTAGTGTGAGCCTACTATACGATGAAATTGTGATCAAAGTTCTTAGAGGAAGGGTCAAGAATTGTTTTTTGGGGGCCAAATATTTTATACATTTCTGTTTGAGCAATATCGAATTGTGTGCATTTTGAGGAACCTAACCAATGATAAATAAAATAATTCTTACCATCACGATTTTTGGTGTCCCACAAATCATAACTGCAATGGTTCCTTGCGCATCCACATGTGTTAAAGAGGCTCCAATTTTCTGGTGTGGTACAAAATTTAAGACAATTTTATTATTGTCATGGTTATGTATTTAGACATACCCAAACGCAAGCACGCAAGGACACAGGATTTAATCAAAAACAAGGAACACATTGCCTGGCCTCTGCGACTATAAAGCTCATAGGAGCTTAGTCTGGCCTAGCTACTGTACTACCTGACTTCTTAACCTGCGTCCATTAGATGCCTCTGTATACTACTTGACAAATCTACAACCAATAAGACCACTCATTCCGATGACGTTTGTGTAAGCTTGTTTCTCATTGGTTCCCACTTTTTCAGGAAACAGAAATGCTCTATAACGACAGCTTGGCCAGACTGACTTTGCTCTCGAAATCGAATGTAGCGCCACAGGAAGTATGGGCGGGCCAGGCTAAGGAACACAGGGAGTACACTTACATTCACCAAGGATAACGAGACACGAACAGGGTAGTTGCAACAATGACCGACAGGAAGGAACAGGAGACACAAGGGAAAACTAGGAGACAGCTGAAACATAGCAGAAATTGGCAAAACTAATAACAAGGGACAAGGTACAGGTGAGGGGCGGAGCTAGGAACACACCAGACTAGGAAATAATCAAAGGAGCACATGGTGGACTAGGAAATAAACACAAGGGCACGTAGAACACAAGACCAGGAAGTGACATGGAACAGACATAGACAGGGTGTGACAATTATATTTGAAACGTCATTTTTAACACTGTGATTTTCAGCACAATTATTCAATACTGTTTGTTTTAAGCTGTGTAAGCTCAGTTTGACCTGTGAGGCAAGAGCTTACGGTTATTTTTATCACTGTTATTATTAATGCACAAAATGGATGAATGGCTGAATGATTTGAAGAAACATTATGAAATAACTGAAACTTATAAAACCACTAAATATTTACTGAATATTTATACACGGTGATATAGAAATACTTTCAACTTCTGTTAAAGTTAACATCGTCACTGGATTAGGTCTAGGCTAGGCTAATTGTGCAATTGTTTATGAGTTTTTGAAATGTATGTCTGTCATGCATTTATTTTGTATATTTTAAAATGGAATGTTAGTTTTATGCAGTTCACAAAGTGATAACTACAGTAAAATGTGAAATGAAGACCTATATTAAAGCTAGGGTCTACGATTTTGAATATTTGTAATTATTATCAACTTCGTTTATATTGTGATTATGGTCCTGTGGACTGATCTTCACAATATGAATTGTCAAAAGAACGAAAAAAATCCATTCAGTCTATCAGCCGTAATCCAGCATAGAAATTGACCAATGTGAAACATGCGTGACGGAAGGTTCCCACTGGCTCCTACTCTCCATTCAATCCCCTCGTCTCCCCTGCTACTCGTCATCCCGCCTCGTCCCCTCCCACTCCTCCATTTCTGTAAACTCTGAGCGGCGAGTGATTAGCTTAGCAGCTTAGCTACCAGAGCTTCTCTTACCATGGAGAAGGAAAAGACCGATACCAGCAAGCGGCTTCTGCTTGCCTCACCGCCAAAAGTTGGAAGAAAATGTAAATCGGCCGAGGAAAAGGCAGAAACCAAGAGGAAATGTGACCAACATAGGAACCAAAGACGAGTCAACATCGGGGATTCATTTGAGAGATGGAGAAGGCTACGTCAGGATTTGGGACTGAAAACAGATGCTGAGACAGCAGACTTTTTGTTGAACAGGTAATTTTTGCATTTTATTGTGGTAGATGATACATAAATTGGAAAGGGAGAGCGATACAAGCCCGGGGGGAGTAATCGTTGTACACTGAGAGGAGGTATTTGGTTTGGGGGGGGGGATGCTTTTTTCAAATCTGTCTCAGAGGCTCAAGTGATTTTCAGAAACGTAGACCCTAAGCTTTAATTAAAAACAATGAAAACTAAACTCCTCGTGGGGGGTGGGGGGGGGGGGGGGGGGAATGGGAGAAACTACTTTAATGCGGCCCGAACTGCGTAACGTAGAAACTTGGTTCAAACTTCGTTATGTAGGTCTCGCTCATGCCATGTGTGCTATGTATTTTTGAAGTTTGTAAATTTTGGACTTTTTAAACAATTTCTCATAAACTATTTAAAATTCATAGACTTTAAATGGGAAATCTAGAGTGGAGGCTGAACTCTGGTGATGACATGTCTTCTATCAGACTTTATTGAGCTTCAACTGTTAAACCTAGAAAAATAATTCAAACTTTGTTGCAGAGGGCTTGGTCATGCCTTGTACGATGTGTATTTTCAACCTTCTAAGTCTTATACTTAAAATATTGCAGTTTATCTATAAAACGTTTGTCTCCATTGAGTTAAACTCTCCTTCTCAGAGTGAAACGATGAGTCATAATGGGTCTTTAGAATGTTCGTTTGAATGGAGTGTGCCTGCTCTTAAAGTGTCTATGCAAGGTTGACCACTACTGTGGATCAATAGGTACATAAAACACTCAATATATGTATTTAAATTTTGAAATGTCTGTAAATTAGTTGAAAAGTTCCTTTTTTAACGTTTTTGGTGATACCAGAGTTTTTCATTCGAATTTGGTGATGACATAACGTTGGATATACTTGGAGGAAAGTGGCACTAAAACAGTGGCAAGCAACTGGGATGGGGAAGAGGTTTCAAGAACCTGCAACATCTCATATGATGGCCCACAGCCATACAACTTTTACACAGTCCAACATGAGCGTCTAAATGAGGAATTGGCAAGAATTTGTGGCCGTCAAAGCCAGTAAAATGCGTGGACAGATGAGAACGAGTGGAGAGTTGCGACAAGCATTGAAGGTAGCCTACTATCACCAAAATGTTCACTTCTTACCCAGTTGTTGCAATTGTTATTGTCTGCGGAGTAAACTGGTGTAATGGGTTAAATATTCCACTAGCCATTAGTTATATGGAAGCTGATTTATTTGTTCAGTGTAAGCTACGTCCACTATTGACTAGTAAAGATATTTTCTCTGATATGAACCAGTCTACAGTAGCCTGTGGTAAATTGAAGTAGGCTAGTCTACAATGAGCTCCACCTTACTAGTTGAATAACTATTGTTATTACAAAGTTATTCATTTTACAAAGAATTTTGTGCAAGTGGAGTGTTCGTATTTAATGAGATGCTTTCGACACGTTTTATCATTTGCTGTTTGGTATGATGTTGTTATTGCTAATCTGGTAGACCAGCTAACTACGGCATTGATGTAGGCTAAACCATGGAAGTGAAAGAGACGTTATCTTTCTGTTTAGCTACTTGGGAAGTACCCACGAAGTCGTGAGACATTTATGAATCCTGTTGTTATTAGGTACATGTGTTTATCTTCTCTTATTTTAAAAGAAACAATTACCAGTCTGTGGTATCTGCTTTTCACGCTACTTTGGAACTAACGTTATCCACAAAGCTGTGAGATCACTAATAAACGGCTTGGAGCCAAAAGGAGTAGTGACTGCATGTGTTTATAACACAACGCAAAAGGGAGATAATGCAACCGCTCAACTGACAATGTTTTCACAATGTAATTTTGATAAATTTTGGTAACTAAGTACTTCTACGTTTTGATGGTAGCCTAGCTGTAAAATCTTAGCCGAGTCCTGAGACTACCACAGTATGCTTTGCAAACGTTGACCCTGTAGAGGCTGGCAATGTCTTCAAAATGTGTTATCAGCGTGATATTGATAACTACGTTTCGTGATTGATTGGCATAAACACCGCTATATGTGGATAGATGTGTAGATATGTACCTATTGTCTGTGCTATATTACTGTGAAACTTCCCTTGTCACTTGTTTCAAACTCATTAGTTTCAATGGTCGCGGTGGCCAGCTTTGGTCGGTCTATACCCAACGTGACGCAATGGAACGTTGGTGGGAAATTAGAATCATCAGAAATTGCAGTTAAAAAACACCCACTTTTTCATAAAATATACAGTTTTGTGATACCCATCATCATTAAAAACAATGGATAACTACTTCAATGTTTATTACCAACAGGAAAGTAGCGCAAACTCACTACTCATTGAACCTTACAACACGCCCTTTAAGCTTTCAAGTTCCCCCTTCCTATTAATGGTTTCAAGTACCCCCTGCCATAATAACAGATTGAACTACTTATACTGCAGACTACCATCCACTACTCTCCTCCACCTGTTTTAACAGTTTTAAATTAAAAGTCCTCATTGCCATAAAACACTATTGAATTGTGTTAACCTATAATACTACTATAATGCTACAATTCAGTACTGTGACTACTACCCCATTACTACCACAGACCTCCTTCTCTCTCTTTCTCTTTCCTTCTGTCTTTTTTTCTCCCTCTCTATCTATCTATCTATCTCTATTTATCTATCTTTATATCTATCCATCACTATCTATCTCTGTCTCTATATCCATCTCTCTCTGTATATCTCTATCTATCTATCTCTATCTATCTATCCTATCTATCTATTATACCCCTAATTCTCTCTCTCTATCTCTCTCTCTCTGTCTCCCTCCTTCTCACTTTCTCTTTCCTTCTCTCTTTCCTTCTCTTTCTCTTCCCTTCTCTCTTACTCTAGTTCTCTTTCCTTCTCTCTTTCTCTCTCTTTATATACTCCATCCTACTACACACACCACCCTACTATATACACAACTACATCACTATATACTCCACACTACTATACACCACACTGCTATATACACCACAGGCTGACTACAGAATAGAGATTCTCCTTCTACTACTCTTTCCTCCACCTGTTTTAACAGTTTCAAACTAGAGAATGTAATTCCAGGGAATTACATTTGCATGAAAATGCAGTGCAATTAACTTTTCTAAGTTAAATAGTTTATAGAGTTAATAGTGGGATAGTTGAACAGTTGAATTGATTAAATAGTTACATTTAATACTTAGTTGCTTAATAATTAAAATGTTGAATAGAATGATCAAGTAGCAAAGATGAAAAAGTTAATAGTTTAAATTCTGTTTTAAAACATGAGATAGAATGAAGGCTAGACAGATTGACAGAGAGAGAGAGAGAGAGAGAGAGAGAGAAGGAGGTCTGTGGTAGTAGTGGGGTAGTAAGAAGTAGTCGCAGTAGTGAATAGTAGCATTGAATGTTAGTATTATAGTTTAAAACAATTCCATAGTGTGTTATGGCAATGAGGACTTTTAATTTGAAGCAGTTGAAGACAGAGTCAGAGGCCAGGTGGAGGTAGAGGAAACAGTAGAAGAAGAATCTGTAGTCTTCAGGGAGTCAGATTGTAGGCTTAGGGCCCGTGTACATATAGCGCTTTTTTCTGACGGAAAGGCGGTGAGTGGGAGCTGAGGAGTTCGCCGCCCCAGCGTTTTTTTTTTTAGCGTTCAAGCGCTACATGCCTTCTACACGCGAGGTTCTGTTTACATGACAACCGCTTGCGTAGCATTCTAGCTTAGGTATCCTTGGCACTTCCTTATTTTATTAATTTAATTTTCTGCTGTGCTGTGCAATGTTTACAAAACGGAAGGCTCTTGCTCTTATAGCTTGTTTGGAGGAGGAGTTGCAGTGTCAACCTCCAAAAAGAAGGATATGGGTACATGAGATAAACCAACGTAGGGAGGAATTTGGGAAATACCATCGTCTCGTTCAAGAGCTACGGATAGATAACACCCGATTTCAAGCTTACTTTAGACTAACCACTGAACAATTTGAAGACCTCCTTCTAAAGACGGGTGGTGTCCTCAGCAGGAGTACGACCACATTTAGAAAGCCAATCAACCCGTCAAAGCGTCTTTGCATTTGTCTACGGTAAGTGTAGGCTACATTTCTGCATGATAGGCTATTATTGCAGTTATTATCAGTTTAAGATAATTATGACTTTATTTGAAATGTGTTCTTGAGAGGTAGCTTTAATTACTATTCTCCCACATTGTAGGTTTCTTGCCATAGGGGATTTATACAGGACAATAGCTTTCAGCTTTCAAGTGGGACATTGCACTGTGGCACGCATAGTCAAAGAGGTGTGTGTGGTAATATGGGACAGTCTACAGGAGAAATACATGCCTGTGCCTAAGAGGGAACATTGGAAGAAGATTTCTGAAGAGTTTGGATCCCTGCTGGCATTTCCTAATTGTGTGGGAGCTATTGATGGAAAACATGTAATTATCCAAGCCCCACCTTGCAGTGGTTCTCTTTTCTTTAATTATAAGGGAACATTTTCAATCGTTCTGCTTGCTATAGTCGATGCTCATTACCTTTTTAGGGTGATTGATGTTGGGGCCTATGGCAGGAATAGTGATGGGGGGACACTATATGCCTCTGCTTTTGGCAAAGCCCTTCGGCAGGGTAAACTTAATCTACCTGAAAACACCCCACTCCCAGGTGCTGAGGAACTGGGTCCTGTTCCTCATGTGTTTGTAGCTGACGAAGCTTTTCCTCTACGTAGGGACATGCTACGGCCCTATGCTGGACGAACAGAGGGGGAAAAACGCATCTTTAACCTTCGTTTCCCCCATGCCAGAAGACTTGTTGAATGTGCCTTTGGCATTCTTGCAGCGCAGTGGCGGCTCTATTGAAGGGTACTTTGTGTCTCCCCAGAGACAGCAGAATCCATTGTGAAGGCCACATGCATTCTGCACAATTTCATAAGGTGGGAGGAGACTATTCCTACACTAACATCAGAGCCATTCCCCAGAGCTATGACCATCAGGAGAGTTGGCAGTAACAATGCAACAAAAGAGGCCATTGCAACCAGAGAAAAAATTGCTACATACTTCACTACCACAGGGCAGGAGCCCTGGCAATACAATATCATCTAAGTGTTCCTGTGTTGAATGAAGATGATACATAAATAAAATAGTTTTTTATGTCATTTTAATAAGAAGGCATCAAATTAATTTTAAATAAAGCAAAAATATTTTACAATGTCTATTTTAAGAGGTTAGATATATATCAAGTAGCATAGTATTATTTTTTAATAATTAATAGAGTGAGAAATGCTACATATTTACATATTAACATATTTATTCCTCTGAATACTCTATGTCATGTAGAATTTTTTGCAAGTGAGCAAGTGATTTTTTCTTGTTATCTAATCTTTTCATAGCTGGAGCTAAACTTAACAAAAAATGCTCCTCCTCTCCCATGTCCCTGTCTCTGTCTAATGCACTAAGGACTCCTTGCTGAAAAACAGACATCGATGCCGGTTTTGGTTGAGCCCTTTTTCGTTTAGCAACGAGATATCTGGGTGCCACATCACATATCCCCGGTGCTGCTGCAGGTGGCCCCAAAACAGAGCGGGGTGGTATTGGGGCTGGAGTCGGATGCCTCAGCATTTAATTGGTTGGCACCTTTCTCATCACTGCTCCACTCCTAGTAAATAAAATATGAAAAGTAGACAATTAGACATTAGACTATTATACAGTGAACATTAACTGTCCTGCTATGTGCAGTAGACATGTTGTAGGCCTACTTGCAAGGCGAAAGTTCTCATTGCCTACAATATAATTTTAAAGTAAATTTTAGACTTTAAATTACTTATTAGCCTACCTCTGATCTATACGAAGGTGACATAGACCTCAGAAGGGAGTCTACAGTCCCCTCTCTGAAATTTTATGTCGTTTCGCGATCTTGAATATGAGGTTCCAGGAAACCTAAAATTTTCATGAACTTCCATTTTTTTTCTCTTTTCACCACCTTCTGATCCGCTCTGCTTCTCTTTCTCAATCCTTCTCTCTTTCCTGTATTTATCTCTTAAATATTTCCATTTTTTAAAACCCCCTATTTGTAAGTTTTATGTTTTTCCCGTGAGAATTTCTCCCATCTATCGGCGAAGTGGTATACTGCATAAGTTTGAGTAAAATTTATTAGCCCTCCACTCTCCACGGTCCGCATTTCTTGCTACGGAGGCCGAAAGGATTAAAAACATACGAGGATGGCTTTCACAGCTTCTGCAAGTACAACTTCTGCCAGCATTTTCTCAGCTGATGAGGTTAGTTTAATTAAATTGTTATTACTGTCATTTATAAGTCCAAAACATGTTATCACATAGTATATTGTCACAAAGTATATTGTCACATAACGGTAGTTATTCTGATTACCGTTTATTTCTGTGATCACATCAGCGTTGAATACGCTCATTCTAAATTCCTAGATGATACAAGCTAACCTAGCCATAACTATCAAAACAATACATTGTACTCTTTGACAGAAATGTTTTTTTTATTTTATGTTTAGTCTCCGACATCTGTTGATGAATCAGATAGATAGAGATAGATAGATACTTTATTGATCCCCAAGGGGAAATTCAAGGTCCCAGCAGCTTAAAAAATCACACACAACATATACTACAGTTACTAAAAACAACAATAAAATACAAATACTGTGGGTAGAGATGCGCATGAATGTACTGAGGTACAGTATGGGGAGTGTGTCAAGGTAGTTGTGCAAATGAGACCAGTAGTGCAATAGTGCAAGGTTAAAAGTCTATTGACCAGCAATAAATATGTGCATATGTAAATGGACAATAAAAAACATCAGAATAGCAATAAAACAGTTCTAGTATAAATATATGGACAATAAGATAAAAATAAAAATAGCCTAGTAATATAAAATTACAGCATCAGTGCAAGGATAAGTCTGTATAAGTCATATACATGTTCATGCATCAATCAAGTATGCAGGTCAAGTATGAAGTTACAGTGTGAGGAGGAGTTGTGCATGTGGGCTAATGTAGCCAGTAGGGTCCCTAGTCAGTGTCAACAATACACAGTATTGTAGAAAATGTCTTGTAATTGTATAAGAGTGTTCAGGTGCAGATAGACTATGCAGAGAAGTCCAACTCTCCTTTTCCTTTCAGTGAAGCATTGTAGAGTTGTATGGCCCTGGGTACAAATGACTTCCTAAGTCTGTCTGTTGTGCATGTCAGGGAGCGTAGTCTCCAGCTGATCAAGCTCTTCTGCTGCATGATAGTGCTGTGGAGTGGATGACAGTCATTGTCCAGGATGTTGAGTAGCTTGTTCAGGGTCCTCTTGTCTGATACTGAAGTGATGCACTCCAGTTCAGCTCCCACAACAGATCCAGCTTTCCTTACCAGCCTGTCCAGTCGCCCAGCATCCCTCTTCTTAGTGCTTCCTCCCCAGCATGGCACTGCATAGAAGAGGACGCTGGCAACAACAGACTGGTAAAACATCCAGAGAAGCTTGCTGCAGACGTTGAAGGACCGCAGCCTCCTCAGGAAGTACAAACTGCTCTGCCCCTTCTTGTATAGTGCTTCTGTGTTGACTGACCAGTCCAGTTTATCGTCCAGATGTATCCCCAGGTACTTGTATGTTATCACCAACTCCATATTAACCCCCTCTATGGTGACTGGCACCAGGGCGGGCTTGGACCTCCTGAAGTCCACCACCATCTCCTTGGTCTTGGCAGTGTTGAGTTGTAGGTGGTTGAGTCTGCACCATTGCACAAAGTCCTCCACCAGGCTCCTGTACTCCTCCTCCTGCCCATTCCTGATACAACCCACAATTGCAGTATCATCTGAAAACTTCTGCATGTGGCATGACTCCGTGTTGTAGCAGAAGTCAGATGTGTACAGGGTGAACAGGACTGGAGAGAGCACTGTTCCCTGTGGAGCTCCGGTGCTGCTGATGACAGTATAAGATAGGCAGTCCTTCAGTCTGACGAACTGTGGCCGCTCTGTCAGGTAGTCTGCAATCCAGGAAACCATATGGGCATCCACACCCATATTCAGGAGCTTGTCACTCAGTCTGGGGGGTTGGATGGTGTTAAAAGCACTGGAGAAGTCAAAGAACATGATTCTCACAGCACTTTTCTCCTTGTCCAGGTGAGTGTGTGTCCTGTGTAGGAGGTATGAGATGGCATTGTCAACGCCCACTTTGTCCTGATAAGCAAACTGTAATGGGTCTAGTGCATGGCGCACCTGTGGCCTAAGTATCCCCAGAACCAGTCTCTCCATGGTCTTCATCAGGTGTGATGTGAGAGCTACTGGCCTGAAGTCATTAAGCTCACTTGGGTGTGGTTTCTTTGGGACGGGAATGAGACATGATAACTTCCACAGTGCTGGGACTCTCCCGAGGCGGAGACTCCAGTTGAAGATGTGCTCCAGTGGCTCTCCTAGTTCTGCAGCACAGGCTTTAAGTAGTCTTGGACACAATCCGTCGGCTGCTTTCCTGGGATGGAGTTTCTTCCGCTGTCCTCTGACTTGATCTGCTGTGGCGATGGGGGGTAGCTGAGGGGGAGAGCAGAGGGGGGGTAGCTGAAGGGGAGAGGGGTTGCCATGGTAGTTGTCACCCTGAGGGGGATGGAGGGGGGAGATGTGTGTCTGTGTCCTGTAGGGGAGGGGTACATCTGGCAAGGGTACGCGTTGCTTTGAGCGTGAGAGGGGAGGTGTGAATTGGGCCTTTAAGCAGTCAGTGTCCAGGGTTGATTGGGCCGTTAAGCAGGTTGATTGGGCCGTTAAGCAGGCATTGTTCAGGGATGATGGACAGCCCACATCCATTGAGACTTGAGCATGGCAATCAAACCTGTTATAGAAACAGTTTAACTGGTTTGCCTTGTCCAGGCCTCCCTCCACAGAGCTGCCGCTCTTCTTCCCCAGGCCAGTGATGGTCTTCATTCCATCCCAGACCTCCTTCATGTTGTTCTCCTGCAGCTTCTGTTCCACCTTCTTCCTGTATTCCTCCTTGGCCTCTTTCAGCCTGACTTTGAGCTCCCCCTGTACGCGCCTCAGTTCTGCCTGGTTCCCCTCTCTGAACGCCTTCTTTTTCCTATTTAGAAGGGTCTTTATTTTGCTGGTAATCCAAGGCTTGTTGTTTGGAAAGCAGCGCACAGTTCTTGAGGCAACAACAACGTCCATACAGAAGTTCAGGTAGTCAGTCATGCAGTGTGTGACCTCCTCCAGATCTCCTCCATTCTGTAGTACACTCCAGTCTGTGGACTCAAAGCAGTCTCTCAAAGCCTCATCCGCTTCTGGTGTCCATTTCCTGAAAGTGCGTGTGGCAAACGGTAGCCTCTGTACTTTTGGTTTGTACATTGGCTGTAGATGAATGAGGTTGTGATCTGATTTCCCCAGTGGGGGAAGGGGTGTGGAGCTGTATGCGTCCTTCACGTTTGCATACATAAGGTCTATTGTCTTGTTTTTCCTAGTCGGGCATTGAACAAACTGGCAGAAATTGGTCAGTGTAGAATCCAGTGTTATGTGGTTGAAGTCGCCAGATATCGCTATAAAAGCATCCGTGTGCCGAGTTTGAAGCCTTGCGATTGTAGAGTGTATGATGTCACACGCTATGTCAGGAAGTGCTCGTGGCGGAGCGTAAACACAGACAACAATGGCATGTGAAAACTCTCTCGGCATGTAGTAAGGCCGGTGGCTCACCGCTAGTAACTCCACATCCTTACTGCATGCAGTCTCCTTAATTGTCACATGGCCGGGATTACACCATCTGTTGTTTATGTACATCACCAGTCCACCACCCTTCTTCTTGCCAGAAAGTTTATTGTCTCTGTCCAAGCGAGCCACACTGAAGCCCGGTAGCTCGACGTTGGTTGTTGGGATGCAGCTGGTTAGCCACGTCTCTGTGAGGCATATTAGGCTACAGTCTATGTAAAGTTTCTGGTTTCTTACCAGGGAAGCCAGCTCATCCGTTTTGTTTGCCAGTGAGTTCACGTTCCCTATCACCATCGATGGTACTGCGGGTTTAAATCTCCACTTTTTCTCCTTTCGTCTCGTCTTTACTATGCATCCAGATCTGCAGCCGCGAAAACACCATACTTCCACTGGGATGGTAGATTTAACGTTGCCGGCATGTTTCCGCAATGCAAGCAGTTGTGTCCTTGTATAAACAAGTTTGTTATCTCCAGAACAATGTAGCTGATCCATATCCATAGGATAGAATAAAAACACTCCTTGAGGTGTGTAATCCTAAGTAAAGAAGTAAGTGAAAGTAAACTAAAAAAGCACTAAAACACATCAAGCTGGAGTGCGAGTGGTACTCATAAATACATCTTACCAGCATAAACAAATAGTTTAATCAAGCTGCCTATGCTGCAGGGGCTAGCCTAGCCTCGCCAGCCCCGTCCCGGACTCTCATTTCATTTTGTCCAGAGGGTCTGGGAGCACTCCATTGACAATCGTTCTCTCCAGGTCAGCATTCTGCCGGCCCAATCAGCGATAAGTGGGAGTGTTGTAGTGAGCAATGACGTCGGTTTTGTACGCAACGTTGCCTGGCTGCGCGGCTGTGCAGTGTGCACAATAAGGCTATTCAGTCCGTTGTGGGAACGCTTCAGAACATACAGGAACTGAAGTCTGAACAAGAACAATCTTTATTTAATTTTATCTGTGGAAAAGATGTAGTGGCCCTACTAAAAAAGGGAAAAGTTTGATTTCCCAGCTTGCTCCGTTAGTTTCCAAGGAAATGACTAGGCTAAATGGTAGGCAAGCTATCATCCTTCACAAGCCGTCGCGTTGCAAACGTCACGACCAGGCGTTAGCGATTGGGTAAAGGCAGATCCAATCAGTTTAAACTTCGGCAGAAACCACATATCTATATATATGTATATATAAATGGAAATTACCAAGTTTACCAGAACACTACAATTTATTGATGGAGGTAATTTCTAATGTTTTAGATTTTATTTTTAAAATAAAAAATATATTTTAAATAAAAGACAAACATAAATCTTACACATAGAGGCTTTAAGCAATCTTCACCTAAGATGTTAAACAATCCATGGACGTTAATTACAACAGTACTGACAGCTATGAAAACTTTTAAACAAAGTTTGATGCTCACAGTAACTGAAAATAACACTTACCAGACATGTTCAAGTTCCTCCCAATCATCTCCCATAGCTTCGCTTTTCTGTCTCGGTTGTGGTAATTACTGTTTGACATGTCAAATAGCTCTGGATGTACGGACACGGACAAAAAGTTTCTCCTCCATGTTAGTCGTTGTCATGGTAATGACTTCTCTCTGCAGCCGATTGGCTGACCGGATAATGACCGATGACATTGCAGCGCTTTTCTGAAAAGTTCACAGATTTTTAACTTGAAGGCGCTTGATCCCAAATTCAAGCGGAGCGCTCAAAAAATAAATGCTGGGGCCGACGCCTTTTCTCCATGCGGCCGCTGCCGGCCGCATACGCTCGGTTCTCATTGAAATAGCTTAAAAAAAAAAACAGCTGCCGCTCAGAAAAAGGCGTCATGTGTACACGGGCCCTTAAAGCCTTACGTTTGACAGTTAAGAGTAGGTGCACTCAATTCAAACGAACATTCTAAAGACCCATTATAGAGTTGGTAAGTGACCCGGAAGCCTGTAGTTTTTCTTGTTAGCATTTCACGACATCCGGTTCCTAAGGTTTTTCCCTTATGGGAAATCCAATGTTAATTATCTCAAATAAGGTGTGAGCAAAAGCACGTGAGTAGACAACCTCCGCATTCGATGGAGGATGTTATGGACGATGGGTTTGCAAATTTGCAGTCTAATGACAAAATAAATAAGATGTTGCTATCACTAGGCTAAAGCGGAAAGACCTGTTGACTACTTAGCCCGGACTTAGCCCGGACGTCATGTACATGAAGGCATAGACACCATGGTAACCAGAGCTATACAAACCATGCTCGACGACATGTCATCCCGCAGTTTTTTTTAAAACAAGCTTTGTTAAAGATTTGCCAATTGTTGGCCGTTGTAATCGATGTAAATTACACTGAATCATTGTAAATATAGAACATATTGCATTTTAAATCATTTTACCATCGTTTTTGAAAATGACGTCAAAGGTAAGAGACAGCTCCATGTAGTCCTTAATTTTTCGCTGTTAGCAGAGGGATAGCAACATTCATTTATCATTGTTACAATGCGTCTAAAAAACACACCCAGACTATGACCTACGAGGACCTAGGCATTCGTTTTTCATCAATAAAATGAGTAGCAACAGACACTGCCATATTTTTTGTATATGTTGTTTTGTTATTTGAGCCATTCATTTTCCCATAGGGGTTTTTCGCTTAGGAACCGTAAGTAGGAAAATGCTAACCCGCAGCATACAGAATGACGTGGTTGACTTACCAACTCTATGGGCCCGATAATGCACACGGCGCACAGTGCTTGCAATGCAACCTATCATTGCTATTTTGTGCGAGCGCATCCTTCTTTTTCCCGGCAGAAATGTACGTTGTCAATATAGCAGATGGCTTTGCGCTCTGTCTGGCGTGTCACTGAAAAGGAGGGGTGTGGTGCGGCGCATAGCGCGAATTTTGTATTTTACAAGAGGTAAACGTAAATTTGCAATTGACCAGAAAAAACCTGGTCAGGAAACGGGAATCATTCGCCCATTGTTCAAAGGCTACTGTACGGGCGCTTAGTGCTTTGGGATATGGAAGAGTGCAGACACAAGCTGCTTCTTTCATCAGCAGGAACAAGCAGAAGCCCAGTCCTCGAAATATAAAATTCAAATGTACATCACATACATCACACCATGGCTATTTTATTAAAATACATAATATTTGCAATCCTTAGTTGATTGATTGATTGAGAATTAATATTGACCAGTGGCGGACACATAGAGATGTAAATACACCTTTCAAGCGAGATTTTCAAGAAACAAGACTGTACATATTAGGCTACACCACCAGAACATCATTTAAGTTAATATTTTGGTTATATAAACTGTAAATCTCCCATGCCTTCACCTCGCACACATTTTCTTCACATGAAAAGATTTCGCCAAGTATAATCCGCCATCTTAATACATAATACGCCATGGAACATGGAGTGCGCCGGACTTTTAAAGGGAATGAGAGTGTGAACTCTTATTGGTTTGTAACATGCTACGCCCCAAACACACCCATGACTAATTTACTCATTTAAGATAACCCATTTGAAATACGCGGCAGGCGCGATGTCCACTTTTCCTACAGGCAATATAGCGTTCTGCGCTGGCCCCTCCCCCAAAGAGAACTGCGTTTTAGACTTCAGACTATGCACGATTGAACTTGAAATCGGGCCCTATGACTCATCGTTCTAACCGACACTGAGAGAAGGACAGTTTTAGTTTATGGAGACAAAAGTTTATAGATAAACTGCAATATAAAGTATAAGACTTAGAAGGTTGAAAATACACATCGTACATGGCATGACCGAGCCCTCTGGAACAAAGTTTGAATTAAGTGTCTAGCTTAAACGGTTGAAGCTCAATTAAGTCTGATAGGAGACATGGCATCAACAGAATTCAGCCTACACTCTAGATTTCCCATTGAAAATGTATAGGGGGAAATTTTTAATAGTTTTTAAGAAATAGATTAAAAAGTTTTAAAGTTATAAAGATGATACCATACTATGGCAAGTCCACAAATTTTGCAAAGATTTTTAGAACAATAATCATGAATATTAGCAAAAGCAATAAACACCTTCAAAAAATGGGGGGGGGGGGGGGTTAGAGGGTTGGACAAGTAATGGAAATACACAGATGAATAATACCATGCCATACCATGCTAAACATGAATTTAAATATTAACATTTAACATTTTCAGTTGTTCTACCTATTTCAGCCCCATGAAGAGATTTACAATTTAAAATTAAAGGCCCACTATGCAACATTTTTCATTTAATTAATCCGTTTCCTACTGTTTAGGATGCTAAAATTAGTCATTACACGGCGAACGAACGGTGTAGAATGCGCCACCGTGGCCAATAGCGGTAGATACAGCACTTGCAATGTTCAGCAGCGCGGACCGCCTCCAATAGAATGCAGTGCAATACAATTCAATACAGTGGGCTTTAGAGGGAGCTCGTGAGAGAGAGAAACAAATGTTGCTTAGTGCCGGTTTAATGTGTTTCAAAAGATTGGGAATGCATTATAGGAACATGACTGTCCATGAGGGCACATAGGGGAAGGTGTGACTGTCTTCACATGTTTAATCTCATCTAGAGTACATAAACTGTCAGAAAATGTATGATTCAAGTGGTTTAACTGGCTTTCCCTAAATAATAAAGATCAAAATGTACTCTTTCTACTCGATTTGCCTGGTGAATCAGGAGAAAAGCCAATGGATGTTGGCCTCCATTATTTAGAGAAAGTTAATTACACCACACAAACCACACATTTTCTGAAAGCTTATGCCCTCTAGATGTGATTAAACATGCAAAGACAGATATCACACCTTCCCCTTTGTCATGGACAATCATGTTCCTATAATGCATTTCCATCATGGGCGTAGGTTTGCATAGGGACCATAGGGACATGTCACAACCAATATTTTGGAAAGACAAAATAGTCCCTACCATTATTTTGCATTTTATATATAATTGTGAATTTATTCACATATTTTTTTGCGGACGCAATAGAATAAGTTAGACAATAGTCACGTTGTAGACCAGTACGTTTTTTTTTCTTTGACGTGCTAGCAATCCAGAGCTTCAGCAACGAACTTATGATTGGCCTAAACGTGCCTGCAGGTTCACGTTCCACTTACAACTACAAGACTTGAGAACAGGTTGTGCTGATATGATGTCCTCAGAAAAGTGTTAAACTTATCCTTGGTGTTCAAACTCATTTTGTTCTGCTTTGTAGAGATATAGCCTAGACAATGCCACCAAAAAAGAAAAAAAGATATACGGACCTATTTCTACACAGAGAGAGTACAGTAAGTAGTGCCTAGAATTGGTTTAGCAAGTGTTATCACCCGTCTTTCCTACTGTGATAAATCGTAGAGTGGTGTTGGATGATGATAGCAATCAGGTTGATGACAGTATTGGGTTGATGACAGGTGGGTCATATTCATGCAGTTGAGGGCAGCATTGGGGGCAGCCGTGGCCCACCGGTTAGTGCTTCGGACTTGTGACTGAAGGGTTGCTGGTTCAAACCCCGACCAGTGGAAAGCGGCGCCGGGGTTAGTGTGTGCTTCACTTCACTGTGTGATGAGTGTGTTTCACTAATTCACGGATTGGGATAAATGCAGAGACTAAATTTCCCTCACGGGATCTAAAAGAGTATAATTCTTCTTCTTCTAGTTACAGTGTGGTAAACACAGCGAATGTAGCAAGTAGAAAACCACGGGCAGATGCGTTTTCCTCTATTCTCAGAAAAGTGTTAAACTTATCATCACTATTACATTGGTATTGAAAATCATTTTGGCCGATTTTCTTCCTTGTTGTTAGCATACAGTACCACGCAAATAGAAAAAAGAGACAAAGTGTACAGCCCCTCCTACTGTGTGGTGTTGCAGCTTACATGATAAACCAACCCTGAGGGATGCAACGAATATCATGTTAACCATCTCCGGTATAAATTTGTAGGCTTAGGCTAATTGGTATTATTAGTGTAGTCTATTGTCTGTAGTTAATATTAGTCTGTAGACTATTATTGCTAACGTTAAAGTTAAAGCAAACTGACTGTTAAAGCAGAGAGGGTTCAAGCGGAGTCAAATTCATAATTTAGTCTTTTCACAATTACTGTAGGTACTAGCTAATATTTATGTAGCCTATATAGCCTAATAGGTATTGTATTACTGTCATTATTTAAAAGTCGATTTCAGAATACAGATACAACATAATACAGATGCAAAAGTAGCCAAAGATCTACTACTGAATGATTTATCTCTGAGCAAGTTTTTTTTTTTTTTAGCGGGGGGCTAGGGGGGTATTGTCCCTACCAAAGCTGAGACCAAACCTACGCCCTTGATTTCCATTGTATTGAAATAGATTGATTTTTAGTGTAAATCGCACAGGACTGAAACGGGTAGTGCAAGCCAAAATGTTAACATTCAAATTCATGTTCAGCATGGTCAGACCTTCAAAAAAAGGTTGGTTTTGTCGGGAGGTGAGGGGATGCACTGTAAGGTTGCACGCTTGTGGCCTAATAATAATTCTCTAAAAAAAATTCAAATGAACACTCCACACATCTTCTTGACTGAAAGCCTAGTGTCTGCATTATAGGCACACTCCACCGTTTTTTCATATTAAACTACGTTATCTCTTTAACTAAGACATGTAAATACTTCTTGTGTCTCAATGCGTGCACTCAATGGCTCTGGTGTGCGGCGGCACTTCGATAGCACTGAGCAATCCCAGTTAATTCATTAAAGGTGCTCTAAGCGATGTGACGCGTTTTTAGGACTAAAACATTTGTTGTTACATACAACAAACATCTCCTCACAATCTGCTAGCTGCCTGTCCCCTGAACACACTGTAAAAAAACCCGGTCTCTGTAGACAGCCCAGGCTCCACAAACGGCTAAAAAACACAGTGGGCAAACCTAGCATAACAAACGAAATGAAACATAACAAACATTGTTCCAGCCAATAAACGACAAGAAGGATTTGGAGGAGGGGTTGGGTGGGGGTTAGTGCGCGTGAGTCTTTCAGGAGGCATGGGAGGGAGGGGGAGGAGGGAGCTATCCTCCGTTTTGTTTGACAATACTTCGAACGTCAACAAGAAATGACATCAAACACAATCGCTTAGAGCGCCTTTAAGATCCAAACAGAAATGAAGTAAGAAGCAATGAAACGCCTTAACATTTTCTCCATTAAAATACAGTTACATGAGGAGTTACTTGACCAAGTATGGTGACACAATATAAAATGTGGTGCTTTTCTAAGCAGGTAAAAAGGATAACTATACAGCATGCCGGAATAGCACTTCGACTCAGCATAGTAATAAGTGTGATAATATAACTGCACAGAGTCATAGTGCTTCCAGTGCTATATTTACATGTCTTAGTTAAGGAGATAACGTAGTTTAATATGAAAAAATGGTTGAGTGTTCCTATAATGCAGACACTAGGCTATCACTCAAGAAGCTGTGTCATAGATAGATGACGTTAGATAGATAGATAGATAGATATACTCAAAGGGAAATTCTGTCATTACAGCAGCCTTAAAAACCACACACGTACAATCACATACACCTATACAAAAACAGAATCAAGAATCAAGCCCTTCCTAGATTCTTGATTCTGTTTATGTGTATGTGATTGTATGTGTGTCATCATATTTTGCATATTATAATTACCTTTGGATGAATTCCAATACACACGACGTCTCCTCTTGGTACTCCAAATTAAAGGTGTAGAACGTGTCAAACAGAGTGGTCAGGCCTGCAATGAAGTTTGAATGTAGAGTAATCACCACTTGTTTCTCAACTGTCAACATCCATTTCTTGGAAAGAAATGTGTTTCCTGAAATGAAACCAAGAACATAAGGACACACACACAGAGATTAATTTATAGGTCTTTTTCTGGCAGAAGACTACATCTGCCACATTAAACACTCAGCAAAAGACAAAAATCATACATAATACATTTACTCTTAAGTTTTGTTATGGTCTGATGTTGCCCTTTTACATTTTTCACAACTACTAAAAAGTTAGGGCTAAATTGGAGCACTTACCTTGAATCACTTATCTCTCAGAATCTGGTAATAGCAATCTCTCTACATCTGCAGGAGTGGCTTACCCATGCTAGCTAGCAGCAAAAACAACTAACATGTCAGCGCTAGCTAGCGATATTTGCAACAATGTATGAGGTTGTCAAGGCAACCCAGGTGCAGTGCACTTGATTGCAGAAAGCCTGAGCCCTCTTTCGCTCATTATCAGCAGAAGTTTAAAAAACAATGCAAAATTGCATTACAAATCATTTTTCTTACAATTCAAAGATCCTGTATGCAGTGTGCATTATTTTTCAGGCTGATCTACCCACTTTAAGCATAGCTACACATACACAAAACACAACTACATAGAAACAAACGTAAAAATGCATGAGGTAAATTACAAGCAAAATAGCAATTAATAAATAGCTTATACGTTCTGTTTAGGCCTACATCGTTTTCATTTAATACAAAGCTTGACCAGGAAATTAGGGGAAGATGTTGTGGAATCTCCATGGTCTTATTGTAAATTGTACACTGTAATCTGTCTGATACCCCACAATGCTTTGCACATTACATTGTTGAACTGTAAAGTTGAATACAGTAATTTCCAGTAATATTTTACAGTGAAGGAATGATTTTAAAGATTATGAAGCTACAATGTTACAAAGGAAAACAAGAAAGAAAGTCTTTGGCGTAGGTCCCGTCCATGGTCCAGGATATTGAACATCTCGGCCCGGCAGATCCTGCCTGACTATGGATGGCAGGGGCAGAGCCTACCCCCTGGAAGGGAGGATGAGGACCCAATTGGCGGTGGTGGGGAGGGAGGTTTCTGGAACCGGCGCCTATAGCAGCAAGAGCAGGAATGTTAGAAAGGACTATGATATGACAGGAACGTGACAAGGGAGGTTATGCCAAGGAAGTCTGCTTGATTAAGGTCAATACAGGTCTACAGAGAAAACGAGAACAAGTTCAATCAGTGGACTGTATTGCGCACTTTAGCCTAACAAGGTGTTTGGCCGCAATGTAAGGCAACACTTTCTTTGAGCATTAACAAATCTGTGAAAGGGACTAAACCTGTCTTAAAAAGCTAGTGATGTCTCTGCACTAGCCCATATCACCCTGATGGGAATGGCCAGTGTAAAGATTGAAAACCATTCTTACACACCTTGCCCCCAAAAAGAAAACATGGTGGCCAGTACACTTACCACATGTACTATTTGCATACAATGCCACAGTTAACTACTGACAACTCACCTTATGAATTAATGTTTGGCTAGAGGGTGGAGGACGAAGAACTATGTTATGTGGGATTGACTGGTTCGGGATTGGGATCTAGCCATAAGTATGCCAGAAACAGCTGGGGCAGCTGCCATTTATCAGTATTGGCATAATCCATCTGTCTTTATGCCTGCACTTCAGTATACAGAAAGAACCACCCTTTGTGAAGATATTTGACCCACCGTTGATTATAAAGTAGTTAGGTGTTTAATTGATAACAAGCAGTGAAGCTAAATTGAAAGGGAACTGATTGGCTAGCGTGTGACTGATACTGTGTAGACTGACACTGTTATTTTGATGTAGGTTTTGTAGGTGGGTGAGCCTGATTGCAGTTTACTTGCTTAGAATACTACAATGACTGATACTGAATAGGAAAAAAAAGAACAGACTGTTAACTTACAGATGGTTACTCAACAATGTTAAACACTTTTAAAATGCGATAATCCTTTTATTGTGGTGCAAAATTTATTTTTTACAAGATAAAAAAATATTTTTTTATGAGATAAACATGTTGCCACACAACATATTTTGTAAATAATAAACATATAAATTAGCCTATGCACGATTTACACCCATTTTCTATTGTATTCATGTTGTATCCCCCCCGCGGAAGGTTACATCACATGATAGTTTGGAGGAAGGTGGCCTACCGATAATTTTGGCTGATGTGTGGTGGTCTCAAAACAAAATTTTAAATGCACACACCTGGTAACGGTAATGGCACATTTTGTGTTAACTTTGTGTTGTGTTATTGCTAGCTGTGGTCTGTCATAATTCTAGCACATTCCAATAATTCAATCAGTACACTAGTGTATAAATGAAAAGACAGCTGGTGGCATGTAGTACTGTAGGCTCTGCTTGGGTGGCATCTGTGTGCCCACAAGGATTGAAGGATTTTTTTAAGTAAAAAAAAGTGTACAATAAGAGAGAGGGGTGTAGAATGAGGCAAAATAAAGTAATAGGTGTGTGTATAGGTGGAAGGTTGTGATAAAGATGGGATGGCTATACAATATGAAGGTAATAAAATGGTGTGGAGAAAAGCAACAGTTAGCCATTAGCACTACTCCCATACATTAACAAGGGGCAGCCAAGAGCAACAGTGGAAAGGAAAAACTCCCTACTAAGGAAGAAACCTTTGGCAGAACCACGACTCAACAATCTAACTGCCAGAGGTTATGTAGAAGAAAGAGTGATGGGGTAGGGGACCTGTCTCTAATACATGCTGTTTAGGGGTATTGGCCAGTGTACAGCATGTATGTTGGTGGGAGGGCACACTGGGGAGGGCACAGCAAAGGATGTGTTGTGCTTTCAAAGGTGCTCTATGAGATTGCAGGATTTTAGCGCGATTTTATTGTTATGTCAAATCGTAGGTATTTGCCCTTGATCGGCAAGCTTTCTGTCCCCTAAATATACTATGAAAACCCCCAGTCTCGAACAACAACACAGGGGCTGTAATACTCAAACGAACAAACACTCAAACAAAACTAAACACAACAAACCAAATCAACAATAAAGATGGTAGAGGACGAGCATTAACTCCCACCCCATCTTGTTGCCGATTGGTTTGTTATGTTTAATTTCAGATCCCCATATCGCTAGTGTTTGTTTGAATACACCTCTCAGTTTTGAGTTATTTTAGTCCTTGTGTTGTTGTTTGAGATCAGGGTTTTTTCATAGTGGGCAGAAAGCTAGCAGATCAAGGGGTGATGGCAACGATTTGAGATAAAAAATGAAATCGCGCAAAAATCCGGCAACATCTCATAAAGCATCTGTAATGGTTTACAGGTAATGCAGTGTACTGTATGCATGTGGGGGGTGGGAGGGCAAAAGAGTTATGGTACTGTCGATACTGTACTGTACTTCACTGTACATGTGAGCCTACTGTACTGTCAGGTACTCTAACATGTTTTGTGTTAGTTATTTGTCTGGGTGCTCTACCTGCCAGCACTATGGCACAGGTAATAGTCGCCTGTCAAATTAGTGTTGGTATTTGGTATAGTATTTGGTTGGTATGTATTTGGCTTCAGTGGCAGGTTTAATGTTTAATGTCTTGTTTGTTTATTTAAGTTCCATAGAGTTTTTGTCTTTTTTTGTCATTTGTTTCTTTTCCCTATTTTGGCAACTCTGAAGTCTGACTGGTAACCTAGTAGTGGTAATGGCACATTTCGTGTTACTTGCTGTGGTTTTGCTGTATAATAGAGAATCTCTCATGATGCTTGCATGCACAAGCATTAGTGTGGTAAGCCTCAGGTCCAGCTACTTGCAGCCATAGACAGTCCAAGTGTTAGTTGCGTTAACTTAGTCATGTTAATTGTTGCCCCAGTAAACTGGTAAATATTGTTCTTTTTTATAATTGTACCTTCTGGTCTTACTATTCTGGTATATGTAAAGTCTCATAGTGTTATTTTAAAAGTAAGGTAAGGCTATGATTTAGGGTTTATTTTCAGACTGCTACAGTAACAGTTGATGGAGAACAAATTAAAGGTTGAAAATACCTAAGGCCTATACAATTGACATGTATTTGTAGTTTTGTTTTTTCATTTAATTCTTTACTAGACTTGCACTTGTACTCACCACATTCTAACATTTTTCATAACACTGGTAATTTAATGAAAAGTCAGGGTGGAGGTTGTAATCCAGCGTAAAGTGTAAGAGTGAATGGAAAAACATGATCGCTACAGGCAGGCAAGTTATAGAGAAGGAGTAATGATAATTATCTAAGTAGCACACGTATTAGTTGATCAAAACAAACACTGACATAAATTTCATGGATAATCAGAATACTGTCTAAGGACCAAAATCTCTGTGTCCCAGGGGAACTATCGAGCATCTTTTGTTGTTGGAAAATATCCATAAAATCTTCTATTTTAAGTGTACCAGTTATCAGTGCATAGGTATAATCCTTGAGCTTGTAGGATTATTTTTTGAGGGTGTCATATCTGTAGGACTTCACTAGGATAATACATTATTTTCAAACTTACTTTAAAATTGTATAATAGATTTACATAGACACTTAGCATTTTTATGTCTTGACTGAAACTGTGTAATTGATGATGCAGTGTAGGTTGTGTTATTTCACATATATGTACAAGTGTAAAAAAAAATGTAACCCCCTATTAAAAAAAAAAATCTGTGAAAAGAAATATCCCTATATTAGTATGCTATGTAATTAAATGTTGTATGGGCAGAATTGGTGTACATTTCATTAAGCCACTTGGAACATTCATTAAAAATCCAGATTTTGTAATTGTAACTGTACAGCCAAATAGTTGTCATAGTTGTATGTGTTCTGTTATACATTTTATTTTAAAAGCTACTGGTATGCATATAAATGTATGTAAATGTTTCACTTTATCCCTCAACATGCTGCTTCACGCTATTTTTTTTTTTAATACATCATGTATTAAGAACAGTGATATTCAATAAAGTACTTTGAGCCAGACCATGTCAGTCTTCTAAAAGGAGCATACTTTTTCTTCCCCCGCTGCAAACATTATTAATTGGATTTAGATATTTGCAAAATGATCCATTTAATGGGATTACTACTCGTATAATGATCTTATTTATGAGGGAGACTATTCAGGCTTTGGGGCAGACAGATAATTCATTTCCAGCTCTTTGGTAGTTAATGTTGTGTTACGGGTGTAGATAAAACTTGAGGCCCATTTTGCAGGTAGAGGTAAATTACACAGCTGTAATGGAGCATTGGCAGGTCAGATTGGCTTGAGTGGTCCTGCTCTCACATTCCAGAGCCCTGTCAAGCCTATGGACAGGGCCCCACAGAACCTCTGACATTCAAAGTAGACAGAGAGAGGGGCAATAGTAAAGGAGAAACCAAAATGGAGTCATCCCTACATAATGGTCCTTTGTTAAGCTTTTATCCATTGCTGACATCTCACCACAGCTTTTACAGAACCTATATCCACTTAAAGTGTTTGGATATTATGTTCTCTCTTGGTCATTTACTAACAGATACAGTCATCAGTTTCAAATGTTAGCCCTAAGGGTTCTATCACTACCCAACAAAGGCAGGTAGTGATCCCTGGAGGACAAATAAAAAATGGACAAAGAAAGATATGTTTACAGACTTTTAAATGTTGGCATTGTCTGAATTATGGCTAGATATCTCTTCCCACTTATGTGAACTTATGCATGAGATACATTTGAAACGAATGTCTACTTTACAAGAAAATGCATTTTTAAATATCAAAATTAATGCATGAAGAAAACAAGTTCATTTAAACCTTATTTCATCTTAAACTTAATCTATCATCTATATAAAGAATTTCTCACTATTTCAACTAGGCTAGTAGTAGTAATCATTTTAATTGTCAGTGGGACATAATAATGTCGTAATACTGCATTAAGACTTCAAATATATGAGCTGAAAACATATAAGAGTGTGAGAGATTGGAGTTAGGGTAGGATAGTGCTGAAATGAATCTTTAGCCAGTTGCTCAACCAAAGGGCATTATATGAAACCAGGGACACCACCAAGCCAAACAGATTAGATTTCAAGGCAATAATCTGCAAACAAATGTTGTTTTGTATCCCAGCCATCCTTTTATTTATGTCAATTTAGTGTATTGATTTTGAACTCAAAGATAGGATAGATTAGGATATTGGGTTCCAGCCCATTTTTTCTGTTGTCATGATAACGTGATGTAAAAAGTGATACAAGTAATTTTACAGAAGCAAAACTTCTTGAAAAGAAAATGTGTTTGCTTATACTTCACCAGGACAGTGTAGTAGATCTACAGGTGTCTCAAGCTGGAGTTCAATAGCTATTCCACATCAGCTGAATTTCTGCCAACAGTGAATTTGAACACTGTATTCAAGTAATGTGACACAGCTTTATATTGTATTGGAGATATATATATATATATATATACATATATATATATATACATATATTAAACAAACTATTATTTATATTGGACATTGAGCTAATTATGACCACTACAGAGCAAGCTTTAAGTTCTTCCATTCTTCCATTTTTGGGTTCTAATTATTGAGTTTCTCTGCCAATTTCTATATTTCTTCTTTTCCTGTATTGATCTTGTGCTTGAGGCAACTGAAACACCTGGCCATGTGGAACTTGTTTCACATGTCGCTTAGCAAGTCCCTTGGCAGGCTTTAATGTGTAGTAGCTTTTGGTCTGGAGGGGCAATTCTCCTTCTGCTTTTCCCCTACCCCACCCCCTGAACAGGGGTTGGGCAGAAGGGGTTTTGCAGAGTAACTCGAGAACCATCTCTCTCTGGCTGACAAAATTGTAGTGGTACGTATGTCTCAGCGAACTGTATTTAATGAAACCTCAACTGTCTGTGTGGAGCACCTATTGAAAAAAAGTCTGAAATTATTTTTCCTGGGACACTAAAACTCCTGGGATCTTGTAATAATGTTGCATGGTCACTCATGGTTAAAGTTACTAAAAGTGAAGTGAATGTCAGAATGTACTGTATGTTGCCCCACAATCTCAGCTGGTGACACTTGAATGCAGTGGAGCACAGCAACTGCTCCACTGTGCAGCAACTGTGATAAACTAAAGTGTGTAGGCCTTTATTTGCAAGATATAGAAGGCTTATACAGTACCCTAAAATTATTATTTAATTGCATAACACTTTTGAATTTAAAAACAACAAAAAAACAAGTAACTAGAGCAGTATAATATGACTAAAGGTGAGGTTTTGAAATCTAGTTAGGTTGGGGTGTAAATATTAACTAGACTGCATTTTCTTGGCAGAAACTGCAAGGTGGACTCAAAAAACCCTCTCAACATAACCCACTCTCAACACATACTAAGTTGCCAACTACCAGTTATAAGTTGCTAAGGTACTTGAGGTTACAAGGGTTAAAAATAATAGTCATAGTAGTGAATTGTAGCATGATATGGTAGAATTATAGTTTAAAATAATTCAATGGTGTATTATGGCAATGAGGACGTAGGGTGTAGGATGGTGTAGTGGTGTATATAGTAAGATGATGTCTATAGTAGAGTGGTGTAGTGATGAATATAGTTGGGTGTTGTATATAGTAGGGTGGTGTGTACACTAGGGTAGTGAAGTGGTGTATGTAGGAGGGTTTACATAGTGGGGTGGTGTTTATAGTAGGGTGGTGTAAATAGTAGGGTGCTGTAATGGTGTATATATAAGGGTTGTGTATATATAAGGGTGGTGTAAATAGTAGGGTGGTGTATTGTAGGGTGGAGTATTAGTAGGGTGGTGTATAGTAGGAGGGTGTCTATAGTAGGATTGTGTTTAGTAGGGTGGTGTAGTGGTGTATATAGTAGGGTGGTGTGTCTGCAACATTGATATGTTGTCTATTGAGAGAGACATAAATAGAGAGAGAAAGAGATAGGGGGAGTGTATATTGAGAGTGTGAGAAAGAGAGAAAAGGGGGAGTCAGATTGTATGCTTAAAACATGAGAGATAGATAGATAGAGAGATAGAGGTAGAGAGAGATAGAGGGAAAGAAAAGGAGGTCTCTGGTAGTAACTCACAGTAGTAAATTGGTAGCATTGAATGGTAGTATTATAGTTTAAAACAATTCCAAAGTGTGTTATGGCAATGAGGACTTTTAATTTGAAACAGTTGAAGGCAGAGGCCAGGTGGAGGTAGGGCAAACAGTAGAAGAAGAATCTGTAGTCTTCAGAGAATCAGATTGTAGGCTTACAGCCTTAAGGCCAGTTCAAACTGAAGATTTGCGAGGGTCTGAGACGTTTGCGGAGAGCAGTTGTGGTGGTGTGAATCAAAAGCTGCAAGCTGTTGCAAGCAGTTTCAAGCCGTCGCTAAACATTCAACATTTCAAATCTTAGTTGCAGTTTTAGAACACTTTTGCGTGGAGCTATTGTGACGTTGCCTAAAAAATGTAAGGTCTTTCCCTTGGTGAGATGGCATTAGTGTCCTCTGAATTATTGGTGCAATCTTTTTCGTATGCAGGTTAAATTGCAGAGGATCAAGACAGGTCAAATTAAGAGACCCCTGCCTGTCCCCACTCTCCAATTCTCTACAAAGATTAACATAAGCGCCTTTAGTTTGTCTACGCCTGATCCACGGACCCATTTTCTGCATCTCTTGGTATTTTTCACTTCATCTCGTCTATGTTGTAAAACGATTAATGCCATTACAATTAGTAAGTTTCTTATGACAATTTCATCCATTTTTCCTATCTATCTTGTCCTCACGCCAAGACTGTTGTTATGGTAACATTGTTGCCGTTTAATGTCGTTGCAGTGGTCTGAACGCCCCGGTTTTATAACACACTGTTGCAGAAAGTTGCTGGTTTTTAGAATGTTGCAGCTCACCTCGTCACGGATCTTAGGTGCGTTCAGAGTAGGCGAACATATGCGAACATAGGCGAACGTTCACGAACTATGCCGTTGAGCAAACATAACGTTTGCAAGCATTTGCGAACATAGGCAAACTGTCTGAAGAGGTAGTTCTCCACAAACGAACATGGACCAGGGACTGCGAGAGATGTGATTTCTGCAGTAGGCCTACTGCAATATTCCTAAACAGAAAACAATAGATAAAATTATAGCCTATCTACACCCTGACTTCAACTGTTATCTTGTGCGTCCTAAAATGCGATTTAAATGTTGCCAGTGGGAATAACGTCGGTGACGTAGCCCTCAATTCTTGTTGTCTGCAGTAGCCTAGGCTATGGTCTCAACGAGATCTATCACTTCAATTGTACCGTCTTCCGTAAACTCTTCCATTAACATTGAGGCTGCAGCTAATAACATGTCTTTATTTGTCGCCATTTTTTTCACTTCCAGTTTGTTTACAGTTTAAAACGAACTTTTTAGAAAAATCGTTCAAAATGAATTGTTTAATGTCAACGCCTTCGCTGCGAACGTTTGCCTACTCTGAACGCACCTCTTGTGTTAGAACTGGCATGTACAGTTGACAGTTAAGAGCAGGTGCACTCCATTCAAACAAACATTCTAACGACCCATTATGACTCATTGTTTCAACCGACACTGTCAGGACAGTTTAACTCAATGGTAAAACTTTTATAGTTAAACTGCAATATTTAAAAAAGTATTATACTTAGATACATATTGTACATGGCATGACCAAGCCCTCCGCAACGAATTTTGAATAAGGTTTCTCGGTTAAACGGTTGACGCTCTGTTAAGTCTGATAGAAGACTAGACGCCCAGTCAGAATTCTCTACACTCTAAATTCTCTATTTAAACTCAATGAGAGGAACATTTATAATAGTGTATAAGTTAAAAAGTATTAAAGTTACAAATTAAAATGTAAACTATTGTTATCACTTTTCTTCTTATTATCTCCTAACGGACTGTAATACAGCCTGAACCGTTTAACCTAGAAACGTTGAAACTTCGTTGCGTAGGTCTCGCTCATGCCATGTGTGCAATGTATTTTTGAAGTTTGTAACATTTATAGTTTTTAAACTATAGCTTATAAACTATCCTCCCATAGTCTTAACATTAGAGAGAAAACAAGAATGTTCGACTTTGCTCCTATTACTGCACAGTATAGACACTGCAATGGTGGCTCAGTGGACAAGTAACTGGGCTAGCATTCCTGAAACTGTGAGTTCCGAATCCCGGTTGCCATGGTTATGCACCTAAGTAAGGCATTTAACCATAAGTTATGTCTCTCCTAATGGATACTGTCCCTGAATTAAGTGATAAAAGGTAAGTTGTTTTTGTGTGATTTGTGTGTTATTTTATTTACACTACTGTTGGTCAATCTTGTAGTTGTTAAGTGGGAGCAAGGTGATCTTTGGGCAAAGGTTGGAGACTACTGGTCTAAGCATATCTGACTCTCTTCAGACTACACAGTGCAGACACTGCAATGGTGGCAGAGTGCTAGCATGCTGGAAACTGTGAGTTTGAATCCCGGCTGCCATGGTTATGCTCCTGAGCAAGGCATTTAACCTTACATGTAAGTTGCAATATGGGAGACTGGACCAGCTGGTTCTTTTGTCCAAGCTGCTTAACGTAGAAATGTCATTCAAACTGTTATGTGTAGGTCATTGGCTTACACTGCTGAAATGACAGAGTGGGTGATTGCACAATTGGCTCGTTAAAATGTTTGGTGCACCTGGACTACTCTGGCTTTGTCAGTTTAAGCAGACAATCTGACTCTCTCCAGACTACACAGTGCAGACACTGCAGCCGTGGCATTAAGCAACTGGGCTTGCATGCAAGTTGCTTAGAAATGTGGGTTCAGACAACAAGGCAAGGCAATTAACCCTAGGTTGCTGAATGGAAACTGTTGACTATAAAGTCTACATCAATTTTCACGTTACTGTACGGGTTGTGAAGTATTCATAATAAATACTGTAATAAATAAATGTTAGCTATGCTGACAATGCTAAGTAGCTTACTAGCAGTTAGCAGTTGCTAGGGTAACAACGCACAATGATTATGTGACGTATGCAGACACATAGACACACACACACACATTTCTCTCATTCGTTTGAATTGGGAAAAAACAACAAGAAAAACATGAATAACGGATGAAAGACAAGAGATACGGTTAAAAGTTAAAGCTAACTGACTGTCAAGCGGAGTCAAATTCATAATTTAGTCTTTTCACAATTACTGTAGGTAATAGCTAATATTTAGGTAGCCTATGTATTGTATTGTCATTATTTCAAAATAGATTTCAGAATACAGATACAACATAATACAGATTCAAAATTATTGAATAATTTATCTGTGAGGAAGGTTTTTTTTTTTGGGTGGGGGGGGGGTACTGTCCCTACCAAAGCTGAGACCAAAGCTGAGACCAAACCTACGCCCTTGGTTAAGAGTTGTGTTAAACGGGCAATAAGTAGTTTTTAGTCCCATCTACTTCCATCTAGTGGTTAAATTTGATTTTACATGCGTTTTCAAATGTGCGTTGCAACATGGCTAGAACTACGGTAAGTCGAATGGGTCGAGATTCATTCAAGATGTCTTCTACTACTTCATCGAATTTTCTTTCCGGTGATGATGTAAGTTATTCTACAGTTCTTTGAACAATTTGTATTATCATGTATGAGTAATTACTACACGAGCAACGTAGTGAATTACGTTGTCATACTTATGATGTTTTTATATTAGCCTATCATAATATTAGCTTAGAGCAGCTAACAACTTGACATGGCAGTAGGCTAATGCTTGTGTTGCTCGCAAAGGCATTAATTATGTTAGTAATACATTCTTCAGTCATTTAAGAATTGCAAATTCTGTGCAATGTTAGAGATCATCATCGGGTGAATCATGGAGAGGGAGAGGTAGAGGCAGGGGGTCAGGTAGACGTGGAGGAAGAGGAGGACGACGAGGAAGAGGGGAATGAGTGCCACAACAACGTCGTGGAAGACGTCAGGCAGCCATCGATCCCTTGGATCACGAAAGGATTGAAGGTCTCCAAAGGCAGAGAAGAGAAGTTACAGAGGTTTGTACAATTTATGACTACATGTAGCATCAAATGAACAGGTTATGGATTCCCCTTCTCTGTCCAATTCTACAGCAGAGTAGCGAAACCACAATCACATTATCTTTTGCACTGTAATAAAATTGTCCTCTGTCAATATCAGTGGGAATCAATGAGAATTTACACGGCATTGTCTGTGTGTTATAGGCTACTATAAAACATTTCCATCCTGTTGCCCAGTCTTATGAGTGTAGAGAAACTAGTCATAACATAAGCTACTGTAATTTAGTGTTTTAGTGTCATGGGCAAAGAGATTTTCTTTTGCACATGAGGTTGTCTTTTGTCACCATTGATTAAAATTAGATCCTTTACACTGCATCAACCTCTGTGCACAGTAACCTACTGTGAAACCTGCTGTTCATCTTGTTGGCTACGTGCCTACCTGTACACGCCTAACCACATCACTATTTTCTTTAATTTCTTCAGAGACTTTTGCAGGAGATGGATCTGGAAGACCTTCGGCGTCTCGCTGTGGGAATGTTGGAGAGGCAGCCGGGGCTGATCTTCGACTTGCTAATGGAACATCACCGAAGGCAAGGTGCTCCTACATCTGCAGCTGTGCCAGGGGTACCTTGGTGTACCTGTGGCCACTGCAGGGACATGCCCACAGATAGGGAGCGAAAATGCTGTGGCCAAGACCCTTCCTACTGTGTAAGCCTCTTACCGCATTTCACACAGTACTGCCTGGATGAGGGAAATCTACGCATCCATAGGCAGTACCGGGAGGACCTCACTGCCTTTGGTGATCTAAGAGAGCCTGGTGATGACAACAGGGAGTATCGATATGCAGCTTACAGACATTTTATTTTCTGGCAGCATGGCGCATTGGGAACAGGGAACAGGAGAGTGATTCCCAGCTGCTGTGTAAACAAAATTAGAGACAAATTCCCTGACCCTCAAGGACAATATACCGGCTACATCCCTGGAATTTGAAATTGGGGTGATTCATTCTGTAAATAGTTGTATTTTTAAGTTTTGTATTTGCTGGAGTTCTATTGTTTTTTGAAGAATAAAATATTTGTTATTGAATCTGTGGCTGCTGTTTTTGATTTAGATAAAGCATTGACAAAAATGTCAAAATAAGATGCAATAGAAACGATACTATTGAAATTAATGCTTTTTGCGAAACAAAATATTCATTTATTGATCATATTTACAGTATTTACAAAAACTTGCTGTAGTTCACCAAACAACTTAATCAGCCTGTATGTTGGTGGCAGCATCGAAGGCTGATCCTGTAAAAGACATGGAGTGTCATTAGTCATGTACACATAATAGACCAAAATGTACTAAACTTAAATGATAGCTTGTAGATGTTTCTCACTTACCCAGACCTCTGCTGACATGAGTGCGTACCAACTCTGACATTGGTGGTGGAGGTATTGGGGGCACAACACCAAGCTGCCTTGGATCATCCGGGCGTATGGTTCTCTTTCTCGGCATCCCAACTCCGCTTCCAACTCTTCCCTTCACAATCCGGGCTTGCAACTCAGGGATGTAGTCATAGGATTTTCCAACCTTCAAGGCATATAGGCTGTACCTTCTGGCATTTTTGTTGTACTTCTTCCTTAGACTAGATAAACAAGCAAATATTATTAATCTTTGTGACTAAAAACTCATATTTGTTTGACAATAGGAATAACAAGAATTTTTAGTGTTAAACATACACTTGTTGGCCCTCAGTCGTCCTGTAAGTTGGACGCTTGCAGTAGAAATTGTAGTCCAGAGCAGCAAGAAAACTCTAGACTGATACCCTTGAGGAGTGAAGGCCTGGCGCTTGCTGGCATACATCAAGATATGGTTCTGAAATGACTCCAGATGTGATGTTGACCTAGATGAATACAAAAGATATTAGCGCAAGAAATACTCACCCACACATTTCCTTACGGCTATGACATTTCTGAGTAATGGTTTTGAAACTTTACCTGAAGCGCAGGTACTTGTGGACATCCTTCTGCCAGCGTTTGTTGAGGACAATGCTCACTAGCGCTTTGTGGCTCTGGGAATCTCTCTCGATGTATTGTTTCCCATGAGTGTCCTCAAGGTGATCATGTTGGCAACTTCCAGTCGCCCAGGTATGCTGGTTGCACACATGGTGTAGAACCCCAATCCAAAGTGCCTAAGAACAGAATAACAAATAAACAAGAAAAAATGATGGATGATGGAACTGAAAAAAAAATAGGGTTTATTATGATGTTTGCCTACTCTTTGCAGCTATAACAGCTTCAGCTCATCTGGGAAGACTTTCCACAAAGATTAGGAGTGTGTTTATGGGATTTTTTTAAACCATTCTTTACTAAGTGCATTTGTGAGGTCACACACTAATGTTGGATGAAGCGATTGGCTCTCAGGATCCACTCTATTTCATCTCAAAGGTGTCCTATTGGGTTGAGGTCAGGACTCTGTGCAGGCATCCCCCAAAGTTGGAAGCATGGAATTGTCAAAAATTTCTTGGTTAGTGCTGAAGCATTCAGAGTTCCTTTCATTAAAACTAAGGCCCAGCTCAGGGATGGCCCCTTCCTGTTCCATCATGACTGCACCAGTGCACAAAGCAAGGAGTTTGGTGTGGATGAACTTGACTGGCCTGCACAGAGTCCTGACCTCAACCCAATAGAACACCTTTGAGATGAATTAGAGAGGATCTATGGAATTGCTCAAATATGTTTACTAATCTTGCTTACAAGAAACTGCGGAAATGTATCTGCTGTCTTGCAGCACCACCAGAAATGGTTGACTACATCCTTCAACCAATGAAGAAGAATGGACTGGCCTTTCAGCTTTCCTGCCTTGAGGACATAAACAAAGAACAAACAATACAAGTTATTCCATGCATGTAATTTTTGCATGGAGGCCTAACATAATTATATTGCCGTATGCAGGCACAGAAAGGAATTATGAGTGAAATAGAGTGTATTATAACTTACAGCAGCAATTTTCTTGGACAGGTTTTTTGCACCATGCCATATGTCCAGGCTGTGGTGAATGCCCAGCTCCTAGTACTTGCCTTTGTCTGGGTCTGTGAAGTAAGGAATAATATTATTTACAGGTGTCTGAGCATTTCTTTATTTGTGTACAGTACATTATCTGTTGACCACTTACTCAAAAGGGCTCCAATCTGGACATGAGCATCTGTGCAGACCTCCACAACCTTTATCTCTTTGGTTAGTTTTTCCAGAGTCTGGATAAAACCTTCCTTTTCCATTGGAGTTCCAGTTTGTCTGCCGCTTGTGGTCACATAGACAATTTCTTTGCCATGAAGCTCCATGATCGTGTAGCTGCAGTATTGTGCACAATGCCCTGGGGAGTCATTTCTGCCATCACCTAGAAATAGATGGTCATAACAAAATACGACTCATATACAATATGACAGTACAGATTGTCGTACAATCTGTGTCATTGTGTAACTCCATCCAAATATATGTAGAACAAGATGAAATGTAAATATACACACCCAAGAGCACAACATCTTTCCCTTGAAGTCAGCTGATGACCTCTGACCTTTTCTCTTCCCAGTATTCTTTAATAGTGTCAACACAGTATGTGTCCTGGATTGTGTAGTGAGTAGTTGGGTTGACCATACGGATGTTCATAAATTTCAAGAGGAGAGCAACCTTGGCATAGTTGTTTCCAGACAGCAAGATGTTTGTTGAAAGTAGAAAGTCCCCAGCCTGTATGCCAAACTTTAACATAGGTTGGGAGTTCCACCGCCACAGACAATGTCCATTAGGGCAGATCTAATGGTCAGAAAAAGTCGCCTTATAAATTCTCAATGCATATACAGTGCCGTCTTTCAACATTCATTATATAGTACTGCTACCGCCGACGTTATGAGTTTCACAATCAAACAATGAGACATTTCAATTTAGCCTGTAACATGACTGACCTGTCGAGAAGAAAGCAGGCAAGCTCTGCGTTCCTTTTGAAAGCTTTCTCTGCCATTAGCGCTTTCCACCTGGGAAACACGGCCCCTATGTTTATCCTCGTTTTGTTACTCCGCCGGTCCCGTTCTCTTTTTGCTTCTCTTTTACGCTTTTTAAACAATGATTCGCTCTCCTTTGCACCAGCATATGTGTGGTCTTGCATGATGGCCAAAAATGCAGTGCTTGTTTGTAGGTTAAGTAACGTTACCGTCTTCACGCTGCTTCTCTGTGCAATGCGAAATGCTAAAACGCGTTTTCCCCTAGCGGTATTAACAGGTGGTGTTTTATGTCCCTCTCGGCAGTTCATATTTTTCTATACACCGGAAAGACATGGAAGCCTTCCTGTGAGCGTCCCTTTCTATGTAAATGCAGGGAAGTGATTCTCCGCCCAGAAGGACGAGTCAGATCATTGGCATAGGTTATTTTACACCAAAGAGGATCTATTTATGAATGAAGACATTGTCTTTAGGTACTAAAACACTTAAAATCTTACATAATGTACCTTTAAGGACATGTTTGAGTATGCTTGTTGGCAGCCACTCTGAAGCAGTCAAAGGCATTTCAAAACAAGCCACAAAGTCGAGACAGGACCCATCGTCAAAATTTCAGTGTCCACCACTCTAGTTCATCCAAAACAAACGAGGAAAGGGACTCAAAGTGCTACATACTGGAATTTTCCTTTAAACATGTAAACATAATGTAAAAGCTCTGTATAAAAACACTCTACAAACCATGTTGAATGTCAGCCTTAAGGCTGGCAACCTCCCACTGGAGAGCCATCATTGCTTCATCTATA
>JAGFZM010000222.1:478592-489618 GCA_017657215.1 Limnothrissa miodon
AGAATCTTATAACATAGACTCTGGGATTCATCAGTAAACAGTAATAATTCATTACCTTTGGCCTACGTATAGCCTCCACGTCAGTCAGAGTGATATATTTTGGATTAGGCCTGGGCCGTCTAGGCCCCAGGTCTTCTCCATCAGCCAGATCCTCCAGCGTAACACTGTAACTTAGCAGTGTTGCCTCCCTCTCTAAAAGTGAAAAATACACTATGATCATACATTGTCCATTTCAATACACATGTGTCCACAGGTATGAACAAATAAAATGGATTTGACAGTGCTAAAAAAAGACATATTACATCTCAACCATGAAAATTGGTTCCCTTGTCATTCTCTATACATCTATTCTACTTTCCGTCACATCATATTATTTGCCAATACTGACGTTATCTATCAGTTCGTTTGCGACTCAGTCATTGGCTGATATATGGTTCAGCAGCTACTGACTTACTGGCCACTGTCGCCTTCACATTGGCATGTCTGGAGTCCATAGATACAACACAACGGCTGGAAGTCATTAATTAATTTGCTCTGAGGATACAGAGATCGTATGCGGAGTGGTCCAACCAACTGCGGTGCGGAAAAAATGTCTCCATTGGGACCTCCGGATGCGTTAAAAAATTGAACTTCTGCAACAAATCCAGTCCGACATTTCGACCGCAAGTTCGCGTTGCTATGGTGATTGTATTAACAAACCTGATTTCTAAACACATACATTTCAAAGAGAAAAACATTTTAAAAATTAGCACTAATCATCTTGGTACAAACAAGCCGAAAGGTATGTTAAATACAATTATAACAACAAGTTTTCCCACCAAAAACGCGGCGCTTTAATCATATGCAACCACTCATTCATTCATTTCACGATCGATTAATGATGGGGAATCGCCGGCTGGTTAACCTTCTTGCCCGAATGCTTCTGTCTCCATTCCGACGGTTTTATGGACGTAGCACGTCATCCACTAGGGAGAGTGTTGCGAAGAGCTGCATACGCATGCCAGTGTGACTTAACGTCTGCTGGCCAACATAGAAAGGATACATCTCTGTGGATACATACCTATGTCCGTTTTACCCAGTGGATGTGAAACAACTTAATACTACTGTTTACGCGGACAGTAGTAAGTTGCAGCTTCGTAACATCAGTAGGCAGACATTTTCCATTTAATTAAACCGTTTCATACTGTTTAGGATGCTAAAATTAGTCATTACACGGTGAACGAACGGTGTAGAATGCGCCACCGTGGCCAATAGCGGTAGATACAGCACTTGCAATGTTCAGCAGCGCGGTTCGCCTCCAATAGAATGCAGTGCAATACAATGCAATACAGCGCTCTTTAGAGGGAGCTTGTGAGAGAGAAAAACAGAAAGTTGCTTAGCGCCTATTTAACTCAATGGTAGCATACACATCCCACAGACCAGAAGCCAATCTAACGTTAACGTAAGCTTAAGGTTAGCTGCTTGCTAACTTCAGATTCCATGAATGGCATTATGTCATTATCAACTGTTTCAAATGTTATATGAAAGCAATTCAGCGTACAATGATCTGGTAATGTAACTTACCTGCTATTTTGAGCACCTATTTTAAGCACCCCCCCTCACACACACACACACATACACACACACTTGATTTTTCTGTATGGGAGGGTTTTGAAGCACCCAAGATGGTTCCAGATCGAGAAGGTGAAAAGAGTTCTTCAAGGAACCTTATAACAAACCTCAAGATCTTCAGGCATCTAATGGATTTGAATGGGTTCTTAGAGGCTCCCCAAAGGGTTCTTCCAAAAAGGCAAAGTGAGTAACCTTTAAAAGAGCCTTAAGTATCCTTCCATGTGTTTCTGGGAGGCTCCCTAGAGGGTTCTGTCAGTGTGGCAAAATGAGGAACCTTTTAAAGAGCCTAAAGTGTCCTTTAGGAATCTTCAGGGAACTAATTGAGGCTCCCTTAGGGCTTCCACCGGTGTGGCGAAGATAGGAACCTTAAAACGAGCCTAAAGTATCCTTTACTTTTAAAGGCCCACTACATTTTTAATTTAAAGTGGACATATTATACCTCTTTTTAAACAATTTAGAATGGGTCTATGGGCTATACAAATCAAGTTCATGAAGTTCTTTGCACAAAATCACTCTCACATAAATAGATTTCACCAGCTCTATTCTTGCCAGTTTCGGTCTCTCCCAAATTGAGCCGTTTAAGGGCTCTGTCACTTTTATGCAAATAAGCTGTTGCTGGTCACGCCCCGCCCTGCCCATGAGAAGCCTCCGGCTGCGTGAACTGTTTACATTGCTCGAAAATTACTGCAAATAGAGCCGGTATCAGACCCCGATGCCGAACAAGAGGATCCACCAGCACAAACATCAAGAATGTAGCAAGCGGTTTCTGAAGTCAACTTATTTAATAAACTTATTTAATAAACGTATTTGTTACCATTGGATCCCTCCTTAGTTGTTAGCCTACCATGTTTAGTTTGCCACAACAATGTAGCCTAATGTAAGGTTATTTTTTAGAAACATAATGCCATCTCTTACATTTAGTATTTGCTAACATTTTAAACTCAAAGCTTGAATATGTTCAAGTAACGTTTTATAAAGTGAGGCTACAACTGCTAACGTCAGACTATGGGCTTTTAGACTAACGTTACTTGATGGCGCGCCTCCACTGATGATAACATGATAAACATTTCATTTAAACCTAGACAATATTTTAACAAGCAATAGAAGGTGTTCACACTGGGTGGGTTTTTTTTTAAAGGTGCTCTAAGCGATGTAATGCGTTTTTAGGACTAAAACATTTGTTGTTACATACAGCAAACATCTCCTCACAATCTGCTAGCTGCCTGTCCCCTGAACACACTGTAAAAAAAACGCGGTCTCTGTAGATAGCCCAGGCTCCACAAACGGCTAAAAAACACAGTGGGCAAACCTAGCATAACAAACGAAATGAAACATAACAAACATTGTTCCAGCCAATAAATGACAAGAAGGATTTGGAGGAGGGGTTGGGTGGGGGTTAGTGCGCGTGAGTCTTTCAGGAGGCATGGGAGGGAGGGGGAGGAGGGAGCTATCCTCCGTATTGTTTGACAATACTTCGAACGTCAACAAGAAGTGACATCAAACACAATCGCTTAGAGCGCCTTTAAGTAAAAAACACAGACTCCGAGGCTTTTTCTAGTACAAAAAAAGCTCTTGCAGCATTTATCAGTTGATAACTTTTTTTTACCATGTCATGAACGTGAGCTAATCTCACGTATATTAGCTAATATGCTAACTTTTGAAAGGTCTGAAATAAAGACAACTGGTAACCAAAAAAATCTAAATATGGATAACTTTACTCAATAGATCAATACTACATTACACAGTGACATTGGCAAGTCATATCGCTCACTGTGTTAATAGTCGACATTTTATAATCCTTTACCTTGACCGTCTCCTGTTACTGCTGGTTGCCACAGGACGCCAGAGTTTTGATTCCTGACAATGATTGGTCAGCTGTTCCAAAAAGAATCCGACGTATTTCTCAACTTGAAAAACTGGCGGCAGCGTTTTAAAAAGCGCCCAAGTAGTACGGAGAGAAACATCTCTCAATCTAAGCAGATAGACATTAACTTTGGCTAAATGGGTGGGGATTCGACAGGGGCTGGGGTTGGTCTATGCCAATTCCCTTAGTGTGACGTAAAAATAAGGGAGCCATCTAAATGGCTCACAGGAGCATAATATTCTTGACACCAAAGTCTTTCTACTGACCGTCAGAAAACGGAAGGACAGGGTTTTTTCGCGCTTGGACAGTTTATAAGAACAGTAGAGGCCCAAATATGAACTCAAAGCCCCGTAAAAAGTGAGTTTTTGCATAATATGTCCCCTTTAATTAATCCATTTCATACTGATTAGGATGTTAAAATGAGTTATTACACGGCGAACGAACGGTGTAGAATGCGCCACCGTGGCCAATAGCGGTAGATACAGCACTTGTGTTCAGCAGCGCGGCCCGCCTCCAATAGAATGCAGTGCAATACAATGCAATACAGCGGTCTTTAGAGGAAGCTTGTGAGGGAGAAAAACAGAACGTTGCTTAGCCCCTCTTTAAGAGTGTAACCTGTAGAGTGTGCGATTTTCAAACTCCTTGGAGGTGCTTTAAGGCTCCTGTATCTCAATGGCCTCCACTAGTTAGCCTGTCTTTGGAGAGGGCATTACCCTTACGTCTCACACCCAACATGAAGCGTGTCATCAGTGGATGAGAGCCTGGGCTAACACCCCAAATGCCAAAATTACATGCTGAGATAGTTGCCACATACACTTTAATAGTTGAAGAAGATTTCCCTTGTTCTAATAACTCCTGGAGGACGTCTAAGATCACAGCGATCACAGAGTCCCCACTGCCAAGCTGCACAGAGGGTACTGCGTGTTCTGATGCAATGCAAGTAGGTCGACGCCGGCTCTGCCGAAGTGGGACCAAATCTCCTCCACCACCTGTGGGTGTAAGCACCAATCCACCGCACATGGGTTGCCTGGTGACAGCGGGTCCGCACCCACATTGGAGGTGGTTGATGTATGCAATCACAGATGTATTGTCTGTTCTGATGAGCACATGCTTCCCCCTCAACATTGGGAGAAAATGATGAAGCGCTAACATCACTGTGAAGAGCTTTAACACATTCATGTGTACTCTAGCCTGATCTTGTGACCAGCATCCATTCACTGCCACGCTGTTGCATATCGCCCCCCACCCTGTGGTGGAAGCATCTGTCGTCACAGTCACACCTGAAGAAACTCACTCTTTCTCCACACCGATTGAGCTTTCATGCATTGTGGGGTAACCAGCAACCGACGATGCCCATCTCTGCACGGATGTAGTTTGTGTGTGGCATACCACATTTGAAAAGGCCTCATGCACAGCAAGCCGTTGGGCAGGAATACTGCTGCACCGGCCATCATGCCCAGTAATTCCTGGCATAGTAGAGATATTACCTGTTTCCCGAGCTTGAAAATCCCGATAGTCATTTGCACATTCAAAATGCGTTCCGGAGATAAGTGAATGCACATCTATCTGTTTAATTCCATCCTTGACTGAGCTGGTATGAAAACACTCTTTGCATGATTCACCACAAAACCTAGTGTCTCTAAATGAGCCAATGTCATGAAGAGAAATTTCTTTTTTTTTAAGTATATTTTTGGGCTTTTTTGCCTTTATTAATAGGACAGTGGAGAGAGACAGGATTTCTACCTCTGAATTTGCACAAAGGAGCCCGTTGTCCAGATACATGTATAGTAAATTCGCACCCCCGGGTGGCATAATGGTGTTAGAGCAGCCTCCAGGCATTTCGTGAATACATTGCAGGACCGAGCCAGGCCAAAGGCTAGAACTCTAAATTCGTAAGCCTGGCCTTTGAACACAAAGCACAGATATTTTCTGTGTCTGAAATGTATGGGTATGTGAAAAAAGGCAGATTTCAGATTCCGATTTACAAACCAATTGTTTGAGTGAACGTACCTGATCAGGCCATGCTGGGTAAGCATTCGGAATTGTCACGTCATTAAATGTTTAACTCACTAGGACAAAAAAATATGAACATATCACATTCCTTACATTGGCTTCCTGTTAAAAGCCGAATTACTTCTCCTAACATACAAAGCCCTTAATGGCCTTGCTCCAGCATATATGAAAGACTTACTTGTTCCCTACCACCCTCTAGACCCCTAAGGTCACAGAATGCTGGTCTCCTAGTAATTCCTAGAATATCAAAATCCACAATGGGAGGAAGAGCATTCTGCCATCGTGCGCCTGTCCTGTGGAACAAGCTCCCCTCTAACATTCGTCAAGCGGACACTCTCAACACCTTTAAGTCTAGACTCAAAACTTTTCTATTTACTGACCCCTTTAGTTAGGGATGGTGTATGGTAAGCCACACCTCCTCAGGGTATTATTGGAAAGGACTGCCTCTGCTGTTAGCTCCCGTCCAGGGCTTGGTGGCCACTGACCATTTCCTTTGGTGGTGTTGGCTTGTTATACATCATACCTTAGTTATGCTGCTACAGTTTAATGCCACCACAATCCACCCATCTGTTAAGCCGTACAATTTTCACTCTGTCTTTCTCCTCCTCTCTCTTTCCTCTCCACTTATTTCTCTCTCATCACTTAACCAACATCTGTACATGGTTGCACATGCAATATAACTCACATTCTCTGAAATCTGATGGAGACTGTTCTAACTCATCTCCTCTCTGATTTTCCATGCCATTCCACCCTGGCGTGAGTCACCACTGCCTTCTACTGCCTGACCCTGCACCTCTTGCCTCCTGGGTTCTCCTGGGACCTTCTTCTAACATGATCCGGCGGCACTCCTGAATGGTTCTCAACCTGAGGGTCACCCCTGCCTTCCACTGCCTGATCCTGCATCTCCTGGGCGGGCTGCCTTCAGCTTCACAGATGACCCTGGCATGATTGATACAGTCTCCAACTGGCCCCTGGTTTGACTGCGCCTATTGACATGGGACTATATCCTGGGATTCTAACTGGACTCCTATATTACTTTATTTATACCAAAATGTTCTTGTAATGTGTATCTAATGGAATAATAGTGGACTACTCACCATCTGAGAGACTGAAAACCTGCCCTAGGCAGTTTGGCAAGCCCCTTGAGCCGTCGGAACGGCCCTAGGTTTCTTCCTTTACCATAACAAGTACAAACAAAAAACGCTGCTAGGGAGTTTTTCCTTGCCCCATTGGGCCTCTTTTGTTAAGCGCTTTGTGACATGCCTTTAATTGTTTAGAATGCGAGGATTGAGGACTGGACGCCAGTTTTAGGGGTTTTTTTTGGAACCAGGAAATACTGGCTGTAAAAGCCCTTTGGAACAGCCCGGTTAGCTCAGTTTTGCAGGAGAGAGTCGATATGAGCATGTGCTATTGGAGTTGACTCCAATATCCCCGCAAATGGCAGGCATGCGAAATTGAGCGTATTTCACCCTTTCATGACCTTTCTCAGAACCCAGGGGCTTATGGCACACGCGCGCCAAGCCACCTCGCTCTTGGAAAGCACAGGTAACATTTGATCTGTGTCTGCACCTTTTATTGCCACATGAGGGAGTGCGAGAGATTTGGACTCCCCATGCAGAGAGCTCGTTTGAGCTACTGTGCATAAGGGAGTTTTTAGTGACAAGCAAAGAGCCTTGCTGGCCTGCTCTGCTACTGGTTGTGTGCTTTTGGGTACTTTTCTCTGACCATGTACTGGGGAAGAAAAAGCCTTTTTGGTGGGAGAGGATAGCAAGTCTCCCAGGACCACCTCCCCTTGCGTGAGTCCTAGGGCTGCATCGCTCGATCAGATGAGCTCTGCCTGGACCGTGGCGTTTCCTCACTGGAGGCTGCTGCTGAGGCAGAGGAGCTTGTGGCACGCAGAATGCATGTGTGCTCCAACTCCTGGGATATTGAGATTTTGGTGGAGGTGCGGGAGTTCCCACTTCTCTCTCAGGTTCCCTTGGCCCTCCCGGGCGATAAGAACGTTGAGCTGCCTGTGACCATGTTGATGACGGAATACAAGCCTGCAGAGCCTCACTTCTTCATATCAGCCTCAAACTATTCGGTCATGAGAGTAACCGCTTCGGCGAATATCCCTCACAGGTTTACTCGGGGCATCGCGGAGGGAGCTCTTTTCTGCGTCCGTGAGCCACGAGAGAGAAAGCCATAAGTACAGCTGTGATACTATCAAAGCTCCCATGCTGCAACCAATCACCTGTGCTGCACATCGAGTAAGCCCTAAGAGAGAAGTCGGCGGCTTTCCTGAACTCAGTCATGATGTCAGGATCTCCCTGGGCTTTGGCTAATTCTGTGAGTAGCTTTGACTGATATTTCTGCAGCAGTGCCTGTGTGTTAGCTATGCACGCTGCCTGCCCCGCCACAAGGTAGGCTTTCTCATTAATAGCTGTCTGCTGTTTCCCTTTCCGCCAGGGCATTCGATGCAGTGACGATGCTGGTCACCTTTCACACGTGGGTGACCGCAGTCCTGGAAAAGGTGTGACAAAAAAAAAAATATTCGCACTCCAAGCTGGTGTTGAAGAACACTGACTAAACGAGTAAATAGCCTTCCGAAATATTTTTAAAAAGCAATAGAAAAAAATAGAAGCTTTGTCTAGGATGCTTGCAATGCGAAGCAAGAAAGAGGAAGTTAGATGGCCATCTGGATGGTTTATAGTCCCACAAGGGGGTGGGCTCTAGCTGGACTGACGTGCCCATCAGCCCTTGATTGTATTAGGTTAGCATCTATTGGATGCTATGATCTGGCAATCAAGTCCCATTAAGTAATAGGTTGCAGTTCATGCGAAAGGGAACACCAGTTTCTCAAATTGACAGTAGAAATGAATACTCATCAGACAGGCCTGACTGACAAGTACAAAGGATATAAAAATAAATAAATTGGTTTTCAATGACACAGCTGAAATCAATGAGGGAAACAAACCAAAGCACAAGGAAAAGAGGAACTAAAAACAGGAAGAACCAAAGACCACATGCCAAAACCAGGAAGTACACCAAAAAGTAAAAACAAGCACATGGTAAACCAGTATTAAAATGTCCAAAGTCAAAGAAAGAACAACAGAAAGACATATTCATGCTATGTGCATCACATAGTTTTAACAAGAGGTTGTACAGTCAGTGCCAGGGCATTGTAGCAATTGCTGGGCTCATACAGTGATTTTTGTCTTAGACCTTTTAGAACATTCTTTTGCTAACACTCTGATTTAACAACTGATGTTGGGGTACATACTGTATTTACGAGATGGCAAATGGTAATGATTCATTAAAGATCTCATTCCATCGTATTTTCATTAATTTTGTCGTGGTCTCTTATCTAAAATAATGTCATGAGAGTTGGTTTCGACAAAAAATATGCTGTGGTTGTCTTGTTTCAAGCTATTTTAGTTAGGTGAAAACGAGAGCAGGGATAGCTCGAGAGGATTCTTATGAATATTAATGATATGCAAATGTATTGCCTCTGATTGGCTAACAACACAGTGACGCTCCATCTAGTGGGTCTGTCTGCAGGCAGCCTAACGTTTCTTGAGGGCGGGTTAACTGCATAGCTAATGTTCAAATTGACGTACATTTGTACAGCTTTTCCGATTCGCTCGTTTTTCCCGGCAGTTTTCTATCACAGGCGAATACAGACTACAGGGGTAGGAGAGCATTTTGAAGTTGAGCTTAGAAGTACAACTTGGGCTGACCTATGGTAATGTAAAAACATCAAGACTTAAACGGTTAATTTTGGAAGGAGACCTTTAAAAAAGAAGTTGAGAATGGTCTTGCACCAAGTCATTCGATAAAAAAGCTTAAAAATGGCAAAGTTGTTAGGTTAAAATGACTAAGCCCTAACATGCAGATATCGCAGTGCACTTCATTGCTTGATGCAGGCTTTCATGTACCAGCACAAGTTAACATTAACAACATTAACAAAGAATTGGCTAAAAATGTAACATAATGTATGTATAAGCACCATATTTATACAGTTTAAAATAATAAAACATAATAAACATATGACAAGTTAAATTCAGTTTTTGTAAGTAATAAAAGTGCTGTATATTGTTATATAAATCGCATGCATGTTTATAATTTGAATATTTGGCCAAATGAATTTGACATTGACAAAAACATCTCAACAATTTTCAGGTAATTAACTATTAATTCTTGGTTTATGGTGTCATACTTATGAAAACAAGAATGGCCTTGGACTTGGACAGCTTTGACTTTTACACTGTCCAGTCTCTCCTACTGGCATAAATTCTTAGACCATGGGGATCATTTGACCATTGTTCATTTGATCCTCTACACGTGGCAGCAATCAGACATAGATAAAAGAGACACGATGGCTTTTCTGTGGTGAGAGGCTCATTTGACACCTCCTTTCATGAGGTGTCATAAAGCAAGTGTTTGTACAGATTAGCTTACTGTCCACAGAGGGGATGGCAGAACAGGTGGACTCTGAATAACACAACCTATGACATCTGCCTTACATTCATTCATTTCCTTGTTCTAAAGAGGCAGGTTAAGAATGTCTTTTAAAATTCATCCATCCAATCATCCATCTGGTAAATTTGTAATTTTCCCCTTCTGTGGACGCGTGCAAGGTGACACTGATCTCCCTTTGTGATGCCCATTCATTTTTAATGATAACTATGGGTGATCTGTGTGTGGGCCACTTCTCACACACGTGCCCTCTGCTAAACACACCTCCTGTTGGATGAACCAACACTGTCTGTGCCATTACTTCCCTTGGTTAGACACACAGGATGAAATTACACAAATACCACATAATATTCATGCCTGCAGGGCTGAAATTCTGCCTTTAACCCCTGACGTTCGTAGCATTTACCATCAGTTTTACAGAAGGTAACTTTATCTTTTCATGAATGTGTTAATGTTAATGTGTTACTGTACTTAAATTAGGCCAAAGAATAAACAAGCAGTACTCATCCTTAGAAACCCCAAATGGTTGTATTCAGAGATTGTAAATGTTTTTTTTTTTTTTTTTTTTTTTTTAAGATAATTTTTGGGGCTTTTTGCCTTTATTCCGACAGGACAGTAGAGATTGACAGGAAGCGAGTGGGAGAGAGAGATGGGGCAGGATCGGCAAAGGACCTCGGGTCAGACTCAAACCCGGGTCGCCTGATTCATGGCCCACTGAGCCACAGCGCCCCCATAAATGGATTTTAAAGGTTTTTATATAAAAAAAACATTGAATATTTTCACGATAAATAAAAAAATTGATTTTCTAAAAAATTCTAAAAACAGAAACATTATGTAAACTGTAGATAAACAGTATATGCTGTATAATCATACTAGCAAAACTGTTATATGTGTCCAAAGTGTCATATGACAATCTAGTTGCAGAAATTAATATATGTAAAAGATAAAGGAACTTGTCTTGACCTTAAAAACCTCTATTTGTCCCTTTATCTTTTTTTGCTTTATCTTTTACAGTTTTACAGCTATACAGCTACATTCAAGCATGCTCAGGTAACACCTCTACTCAAGAAACCCTCTCTT
>JAGFZM010000222.1:489628-552514 GCA_017657215.1 Limnothrissa miodon
GGATCTGCCCCTTTTTATCTAAGCGCTCTCATAAAAGCTCAGGCTACCCCCCCGACAACTCCGGTCCTCCAATGACTGTCGACTGGCAGTCCCAGCACCTCGCCCAAGGCAATCCAGACTCTTCTCATGTGTCGTCCCACGCTGGTGGAATGACCTACCAAAAACAATCAGAACAGGGCCATCTCTGGAGGCCTTCAAAAAGCTCTTAAAGACCCAGCTATTCAGAGAACATCTTCTATCCTAGCACTATAATGAACTGAAGCACTATCCCCTAGCACTATGCTCCTTAAGGTTTCTGCTATGTAGCTTGATTGTTATCCTCGTTTTGTAAGTCGCTTTGGATAAAAGCGTCTGCTAAATGCATAAATGTAAATGTAAATGTAAAAATGTAATGTTGTGTAATGTAATTTAATTTTTAAAAAGTACAAAAAAAAACACAAATATTTTGTTTTTGTTTTTTCAAACCCTTCAAAGTGCAAATATGTCACTCATGCATGACATTATCATGCACTAATTATGCTTTAAATTGCATGTTGCTTGTTGATACTTTGATCACAAATGCATTACACTGTAATGAAAACTCTGCGCATTCTGAGTAAGGTTGACAACAATCAACAATCAATACCTGAAACATGGATTAAGCTTCTTAAGAGATATCTAAGATCAGCTAACAGTTAATATGATTCTGAAGAGATAGTTCAGGGAACACAACTTTGGTGAGATATATATTTAATGTCTTTTTAGACTGTAAATATTGAATATCCATGATCTCGTTCTTATTGCCCAAAATTGTAATTCAGAAGAGATTATAAAATATCCTGTGGTAAAGTTTGGGAAAAACGTCAACCATGTAGAATTACAAAAGAAGAAGACAATAAGTAAGACTTATGGACAAAGATTTTGAAACCTCTTTAATCAATATATGGACGTAGATATCCATCTTTTTTGCAACAAAAATGCACCATCAGCTGTTGGTAGTGAAACAGTATATGAGCTCAGAATGGGAGAAATATTACACAAAATTACATAGACTAATTATTTCTACTGTTTACATTTTATTGTTGTGTGAGTATATATTAATATAATACTATTTAGGCTAATTAATAATTTATGTATGCTCCCGCAGCTTTTTTTTCTTCTAGGAGAAACTGCAAAGTACTTAATAACCATCAGGTAGCACTTGAGAGCACTAGCTTTAGTACATGTACTGACGTTAATACGTTTTCATAATGGCTACTGTAACCTAACATTCCCGCAAGTAGGCCTGAAAAAAGAACTAGATTGCAATTTCTTGGCAGAAACCGTGGGGGGCCTTGCCACCACGATACCCATTTTTTTGTATGCGTACGTGTGCGAAGTTAGCTGATGTTAATTAGCATATATGTTAAAAATGCTCACAATGCTAATAATGTTAGCTATGCTACCAATGCTAAGTAGTCAAAATCAGTTTTATTGTCAATTTCTTGACATGTACTAGACATACAAAGGAATCGAAATTACGTTTCTCACTGCCCCTTGTGTACATTACACAGACAATACAGGACAGAACAAACTATAAAAGTGCATAAAAACATAATCTTGATTTTCACAGAAAATATACTCTAATTCCTATTCTTACCACTACACAGACAAGACATTACAGATAAAACAAGTGTAGGCTACAGGTACAGCAAACATGTCCTAACCCCTAGACGCAGTATGTGCTGTTTGTGAGGAGTCTCCGGGTCTTCCAACACACAGCCATAAATATTACTGTTTAAATTTGTGAAGAGTCACCAGGTCTGGAACATCAGCACACAGCCCGTCAATAAAACAGTGAGAAAAAGGCATATGCTTTGCTTGTATTTAAATGATTGGTATTAAAAAAGGCTTGAAGATGTTCTCTATGGTAATGATATTACAATTACATTAGACAGTAATGATTTCATGATTTTTTTTTATGATAAAATTGAATGTATTAGAGGTAAAATAAATAACACCATTCAAACCTCAAATTCAGCTGGTTCCCCTATAATGGAAACAGCAACCCCTAGCCGACCTATAGCATACCTGGACTCGTTTACACCTGCCAGTATATCTGAAATTATCAAGCTGATCTCATCAAGTAAGGCCTCTACTTGTCTACTGGATCCAATTCCTACTGATCTCCTTAAGGCTACTCTCCCTAGCCTAGCTGAGCCGATACTTAATATTATAAATCACTCTCTTGCAGCAGGACATGTTCCCAAACTTTTCAAGACATCTGTCATTAAGCCTTTAATCAAAAAGCCCAACCTTGACCCTGATGTCCTGGCTAACTACCGACCTATATCCAACCTCCCATTTATATCAAAGATTCTTGAAAAAATAGTGTCTAAGCAAATTCGTACTTTCTTGGACGCAAATAACATTCAGGAAACCTATCAATCTGGCTTTAGAGCATACCATAGCACAGAATCAGCCCTAGTAAAGGTCTACAATGATCTCATCTCATCTGATAATGGATGCATTTCATTATTAATCCTACTGGATCTAAGTGCTGCTTTCGACACTATTGATCACAGCATCCTACTACATAGACTTGAGCATATGATAGGAATCAAAGATTCTGCATTAGCCTGGCTCAGGTCATACCTTACTGGACGTTACCAGTTTGTACATGCACATAATGAAGCATCATGCCACACTGAAGTCAAGTATGGTGTGCCCCAAGGATCAGTACTGGGACCTCTGCTATTCTCCCTTTACATGCTACCTTTGGGATCTGTTATTAGAAAACATGGCATTACCTTCCACTCTTACGCAGATGACACCCAACTATACCTTTCAATGAAGCCTAATGATTGTACGCCAGTAACAAAACTTGTTGCCAGCCTCAGTGACATCAAAAACTGGATGACTAAGAATTTCCTTTGCTTAAACTCTGATAAGACTGAAGTCATGTTGATTGGCCCTAAAAACCTGACCAACACTTTACCCCATCATCAGAGCTTACTTAGTGACCTTTCACTCACACCTAACACAAAGGTCAAGAACCTTGGGGTGTATATTGATCAAGACCTCTCTTTAAATAGTCATGTAAAGCATATCTCCAAAACCTCATTCTTTCATTTACGCAACATTGCTAAGGTCAGAAAATTCCTTTCTTTTGAGGATGCAGAAAAACTAATACATGCATTTGTTACCTCCAGACTTGACTATTGTAATGCACTGTTCTCTGGATGTGGTACTAGCTGCATCAAAAACCTTCAACTAATACAAAATGCTGCAAAACGAGCACTCACTAGGACAAAAAAATATGAACATATCGCACCTGTGCTTGCTTCCTTACATTGGCTTCCTGTTAAAAGCCGAATTGATTTTAAAATACTTCTCCTAACATATAAAGCCCTTAATGGCCTTGCTCCAGCATAAATTGAAGACTTACTTGTTCCCTACCACCCTTCTAGACCCCTAAGGTCACAGAATGTTGGTCTCCTAGTAATTCTTAGAATATCAAAATCGACAATGGGAGGAAGAGCATTCTGGCATCGTGCGCCTGTCCTGTGGAACAAACTCCCTTCTAACATTTGTCAAGCGGACACTCTCAACACCTTTAAGTCTAGACTCAAAACTTTTCTATTTACTGACCCCTTTAGTTAGGGATGGTGTATGGTAAGCCACACCTCCTCAGGGTATTATTGGAAAGGACTGCCTCTGCTGTAAGCTCCCGTCCAGGGCTTGGTGGCCACTGACCATATCCTTTGGTGCTGTTGGCTTGTTATACATCATACCTTAGTTATGCTCCTACAGTTTAATGCCGCCACAATCCACCCATCTGTAAATCCTGTACAGTTTTCACTATTCTTTCTCCTCCTCTCTTTTCCTCTCCACTTACTTCTCTCTCTTCACTTAGCCAACATCTGTATATGGTTTCACATGCAAGATAACTCACATTCTCTGAAATCTGATGGAGACTGTTCTAACTCATCTCCTCTCTGATTTTCCATGCCATTACCTCCCTGCCGTGAGTCATCACTGCCTTCCACTGCCTGCGCCTGCACGTCCTGGGTTCTCCTGGGACCTTCTTCTAACGTGATCCAACGGCACTCCTGAATGGTCCTCAACCCACTCCACTGTCCATGCCACTGCCTCCCTGCTGAGGGTCACCCCTGCCTTCCACTGCCTGATCCTGCATCTCTGGCTTCCTGGGCGGTCTGCCTTCAGCTTCACAGATGACCCTGACATGATCGATACAGCCTCTAGCTGGCCCCTGGCTTGACTGCGCCTAATGACATGGGACTATATCCTGGGATTCTAATGGGACTCCTATATTACTTTATTTACCAAAATTTTCTTGTAATGTGTATCTAATGGAATAATAGTGAACTATCCGCCATCTGAGAGACTGAAAACCTGCCCTAGGCAGTTGGGTTAGCCGCTTGAGCCGTCGGAACTGCCCAAGGTTTCTTCCTCTACCATAACAAGTAAAAACAAAAAACGCTGCTAGGGAGTTTTTCCTTGCCCTTGTTGCTCATTGGGCCTCTTGTGTTAAGCGCTTTGTGACATGCCTTTTGAAAAAATGCGCTATATAAATAAAATTGAATTGAATTGAATTGAATTGATCTCTATATTCTTTAGAGATCATTGGGATAGACACTATGAGAACGAGTGATGATGTGACATGAAGAATGCGACGTAGTCTTTCTCATTTTTGTTTTTGCTATAACTTTTATCTGAACAATAACACAACGAACGGCCAATTGTTTCATAATTTTTATCCACAAACATCATATTTCATATCAGGGACATTCATTTTTCTTTAGCTCAGAGGTCCCATTGAGTCAAGCGGAAGTGGTGTCACTTTGGCACTCTATAGTGGCAAATTATGGTGTGTGTGTGTGTATGTGTGTGTGCGTGCGTGTTTTGGGGGGGCGTGAGGGGGTATTGAGAGGGGGTTTTGAAAGGGTGTTGGGGGGTTTTCGGGGGTGAAGAAGAGGGGTTAGTGGATGGGGGCTTTTGGGTGGGTGTGGAAGGGGGGAATTGGAATGAATGGGATAAATGCTTGTGTGTGCATGTGTTGGGGGTGGGGGATGGGGGGTGTTGAGAGGGGGTTTTGAAAGGGTGTTGAGGGGGGGTTGTGGGGGGTGGAGAGGTGGGGTTAGTGGATGGGGGATGTTGGGTGGGTGTTGATGAGGGGTGGGGCTTCTACATTGGAATGAAAGGGAGAAATGCTTGTGTGTGTGTGCGTGTGTGCGTGTGTTGGCTGGGTGGGTGAGGGGGGTCGAGACATACACATAACATTATTTACTCAATGACTAATTGTTAAGGATTTCTTTTTTAATGGGGCATTTTGACTTTTGTCGACAATTCAAATCTGTCTTTACAGTAGGCTACAGTACAAACATTTACAGGTAAATTTGCTACACCTGTTTATCTTTTCATATTTTTCTGTAACTGCACAATACCTTTCAAACAGTGTTCTCAGTTGCTGGTAGATGTAATGAATGCATTTCATTTATTAAATTTCAAGTCTTTATATTATTATCTTGCTTTACTTTATTGGTTTAATAGTTTATTTCAGTGTTCATGTTGAAAAGCCGAAAAAAAATGCTAACAATCTGAAATCTCAAGGAGAAATGCACCTCATTAAGAGAAATGGCAATTTATGTGAGTTTGTATGTAAGTTTACGAAATTTAACTCTATTTGCTACCACACTAGACGAATAACCCCCCAAGCCACAAGCGACTTCATTGATAAAATTCCTTCTTTTAGCAGGAGCAGTAAGCTGAAACTACGAGTGCCTCAAGAGGTGGGTTGACGACGTGCATAACGTTTAATCAGAGACGGCTTCAAAATGTTTTTAGGCTAATCTGTGAAAACAACGTGGGAAAAAACGTGGAAATACAACATGAATCGGTGAGATTTCAAAGAAATCTGCAGATATCTTTCTGGAAAAAAAGTGCTAACCCAGAATATAGACCGATGTGGAACTCCAAAAAGATGGCGACGATGTGTTAATGTGCAGACGCTTTTTTCCCTGTTGGTTCTTGGTTTAGATATAGGCTAAGGTTAACTTTTAATTCAGCTATTTTTGTCATTTCATATATCGTAACCTTATCCAGAGTGCTTTTTTATGCTCACAGTTTAGCTACAACGTTCATTTCGTTAACTTTATTTCTTTCTGCTGGTTAGCACTCATGCATGTAACCTAACGTTGTAGTCCATGCACATACACGTGCTTTCCATGTGGCTTATGCTAGCGTGTGTATTTTTTATTTTAAACGAATTGGAAAAAATGCTACTTGTAGTTTTGCATTAGTAATTACTTGGTGCCTAATGTTTACAGTGGAATGTTATCTTTTATTTTTCTAAAAGTTTGCTTATGCTCTGTTTTCACAGGTCCATGTGAGAAGATGAACTTAGAAGAACGTATTGCTTATTGCATAAATGCATGTTAAAAAATGTCACTTGTCTTTTGTATGACAAATGTATATGGCTGAATACACTACTGTTTTTATGAGCAATAAAAACATTAGAATGCATTTAGTTTATTTCTTTAACTAGTATTATTTCTTAATTATAAGGCATTATGTAATATAATGTTTAACAATCCTTGGAATTAATATTCAATAAGGTTTTTTTTAATATAAATTGGACACAAAAAATTGTGTGAACTAATGGTTTTCAGTAAAGACTACTAATGCAAATCCACTGCACCCACTAACATTTGTATGTTTATAAAGCTTAACCCATTTAGTTTTAGATGTTTTGTAAAAACTAATCTTGTTTAGTGCAACGGGTTTCCACGCAAATTTCTAGTAAAGTCATCTAATTCGGGTTAAGAGTGTACCACTTCACCGATAGATGGGAGAAATTCTCATACGAAAAAAATAAAACTTACACATAGTGGGTTTAAGCTGCTCAGTTGTAAATGCCATTTTCAGTTTCTAAGAATGGCCTCTCACCACTGCCTTCTCTTTGACCATCATAAAACCAAAAACATACAAAATATCACAAACTTATTACATGCTTACTGCAAGCTAACAAGCTAAACTGTGCATACTCACTTAAATGCACAGTCTATACATTTTAAACATAACAAAAGAAAAGGACAATTATTACATCATCATTCACACTTATAGACAAATCTCGTCCAAGACAACAACATTTTTAAGGTTCAAATCATCTCATAACAATAATCGAAATTGCATTCAGCCATCTTGGATTTTCTCTATTTTTTTCTTTTTAGCATACCCCATACTACAAAACAGTTACTAGAGGGAGCTCTAGGACAGTCTACAAACTGTATTTATTTATAAAAGGCAGAACAATACGATTCGCATCATTAATTCTTCTAAGCATGTCATCCATGTCCAAATAAAATTGACATTGTTCTTACCAATGTTACTGAATCGAAAATGAATCAAATTAAATCGAGAATTGAATCGAACCCTTGTGAAGTAAAATTGGATTGAATCGATTTGGGAAATCTGAATCAGTACCCAGTTCTATTCTACACTGTTCAGATAGAACTTAAAACAATCACATTTGGTGCGACTATACCATATAATGTTATTTTGAAGTTATAATAAAGCTCAGCCAAAATCATAGATAATCTTATGTCTACCACTTATGGCAACAACTGAATGATATTTTCATGTAGGTTGGGTTGCCCCCACAACCATGGATCTGTCAAAGGCATCTGTTTTATTTTTTGTGTCTCTAAGCATTATGGATTAAACAGATGCTCCATCAAACAGCCAGTGAAAGACAGTGTTCTTATGATATACAATATCTCATGAAAGAAACAAAATTATTATATTAAAATTAGTAGCAAAAAAAGCATCATGGTGTACTTAAAAAACTGGTCATGGATTGTTTGGGATATGTGTGCTGCATTAGTACCTTTAATACTCTTTATTTTGCCTGAGGTCGTCTTTTGTCTTGAATAATAGTGAAAAAACTGTGGCAGACAGATTTTTCTAACAGTTAATGTATGAAGGCTTCAGTTTTGATATTAAGTCCATGCCAGAAGTAAACCCTCTGTAAAAAAAAAAAAAAGTCTCAACTATACTGAAGGCTTGTTCTCACTAAAGAGAGAAATAACATGAAAATATTTTGCCCCTCTCTTCGCAATATGATTTTGATTAAAAGTGTAAAGGTTGGGGTTAGTGTAGGGGCAGAGATTAGTGGCTTAAGCTCTGTGTAGGGTTAGCATAACAATATGACTGGTGGAACTAGTTAAAAAAACAGAAGTAATAATAATCACTGACTAATTGATTGACTATATGCTTCCTCATCTCAGCATTGATATTTTGACAAACTTCAATGAACCCTTCTAGGACACAGAGGTAAGATACTGTTCATAACATTTCAAAGATCTTTGATATCACAAAAAGGTTTATGATGATGGTTATATTTGAAAGATCATTTGTTTTATTTGGTAAAAGAACAGACTGATATTTAGATGATTTTGAGAGCACTTTATTCGTCCGTTTTGAAAACACAGATTACAAATAATTACCTTCAGGGGGGTTTGGATGAGTTGTATAGTTATTAAGTAAATTCACCACACCTACTCTATGTTAAAAGAAGAATTGTGGCTGTTATGGTACAGTGACATTTACGTGTATATTACACATCCAAACCTTCCAGCATTACAGAAAAACAATTTGTCATTAAAAAAGCTAAATAACATATGCATTGGTTCATTCACTAATATGATTTGTATTACTAGGTACTTCAATAACTATTTCAATAACTAGGAATTCAACATCTAAATTTAGCAAATCCTTTCTAGGAGCAAAATGACAAGAAATTTGTGTACACAATGGTAAGTACCATGTGTCTTTTACTTGACCTTTTTTACAGCAACCATACCACCCACGGGGGTTGATATTTACAATCCACTATTGTGGTGAATCAGGGATCGTGCATGGCTGGCTCTAACCATTGTAGTTGAACAGGAAAAGACTTTCCACATTTTAGTAAGAAATTTATTTTCCTTTCCAGAACAGAAGGGAAAATAAATTGATTGGCTGAATCAAGTTCATGCTGTTTTTTAATTAATGCATTTGTGTCTTTTTCTCTGAGATGGAGTGACCATTAGGTTCCTCCAAAAAGAAGTTATGGTGATTTTGTGCGTAACATATAGGAGACATGGAAAAGGGGAAAACATTTTGGCTTGGCTTTGATAGATTAGGAGAGGTTGTGAACAGCCAAATAGAACATGTATTGTTCATAGATTATTTTAAAGTAAAATAGCCAAAAGTACCATTTCAATACCTAACCCAAGGTTAAAAACTGCACTTGAACCTAAGTAAAATACTATATTCATTTTGTTCATTCAACATCCCTTTTACCAGGGAGAAAATATATTTCCTGGCATTGTGATTTAATCACATTTCTTGTTGATTTTGCTTATTTTGATGAAACCAAGCTAGGTGATAACTATTTTATGCAGTTCAGGGTTTAGCCCATATTTGTATCTATATCTTGGGCTTCTTCCTTAAATACTGACCAGACTACAATGTGCTGTGTTGGCTATCAATCGATGAAGTGGAAGTGGAACATGAAAACTTATGACATAATAAAGGCATGTTAGTGTGGTTTTATATTGGACTAATACAGAACTAGATTGCTCCATATTTCCTTTAATTTGTTTATTATAATTTTGATCATTTAGATCCACTCTAGATTATGGCTTTAAATCATTTATGAAAAAGAAATAAATGCCCGAAATGTATTTAAAATTTGAGTGCCCAGCACCCTTTATCACTCGCCTTGGCAACAAACTCTCTCGACAGTCCCTAGATGCTTACTCACAATGACTCACGGTGACAAGGAGACAAGCTATGCATGACAGCCAGGCGATGGGCAACCAAAGGCAACAAGTGGAAGCGACCACACATTGTCATGTGGAAAAATTGAATTATGGTTAATTTTATGTAATTATGTAATATTTTATATAACATTGGGCAACAAATCCAGGCTTTTTTAATTAAGACAACTTGAAGAGATGTATGAGTTTAGCATTTTTCAATTATTATTGAAGCACTGATGATAAACTGTTTCTTATATAACAATAGTTATTGCTAGTAGCATAAATTAGGCAACAGAAGTATTCTAGTTACCCACTGGCAGGTCTTTACTACACTCAAAAAATCCTGGGTTTGCATATACCCAGTAAAACATATCCTGCATCACTGACAACAATGTAATAGTACACAACAGTATACGCACTACCATCAGTATACCCACCACAGACTACAGCAGTTCTCACTGTAAGCAATTTCAAATCACACTAGGAATCAATAAATATCAACATCCGAGTAGACTTGGCTTCATGTCTGGCATTTCAAACAAATCAATGCTTTTTATGTAATTTTATTAATTTTTTATTGTTATGCATTAAGGGCGGAATTCTCCGATAAGCGTGCAAGTCTGTTTTTACGCGATTTCATTTGCGCGCTTTTGTACTGCACGCGCATTCTCCTCTTTTGACACCTGCTCCTCCCACAGCACTTAAAGCAGGGCTAAGCAACTTTCTGTTTTTTTCTCTCACCAGCTCCCTCTAAAGACCGCTGTGTTGCATTGTATTGCACTGCATTCTATTGGAGGCGGACCAATGCTGTTGAACATTGCAAATGCTGTATCTACCGTTGTAGGCCACAGTGGCACATTCTACACCGTTCGTTCGCCGTGTAATGACTCATGTTAGCCTCCTAAACAATATGAAACGGATAAATTAACTGAAAAATGTTGCTTAGTGGGCCTTTAAAGTCCAAATCGAGGCGTGTTTACAAAAGGGGCAGTATTAACCCAAAATAGAGGGCAGTCTCAGTGATTGTGAGGGATGTCGTGGATTGTGGCTTTCGGACTAACCATGAAAATGCTGTTGTAGTGCCAACCATGACTTTAAATTGGAATCGGCTAAGCTATCAAAATCAAAAAGTACTATTAAAAAACTACGACCACAAATCATTGGTCGTTTACATAATATTTCAACCAGTGCAAAACATTTGTGAATACCACGGAATAATACAATTTCATTGAATTCATAAACTGTGTGCAATGACAAAATAAGAAAATAGGTAATTTAGCGCTTCTTAACCAGCGAAAGCGATTTAAAATGTGCTCCTTCTACTTTAGCCTGTTTGTTCCATGGAGGACAAGGTGGAAAAATAAAGATGTTACACACAAACAATCTCAGTGAAAGTGATGTCATTTTCGACCTTGCAGCAGAAAAGTCAGAAGAACATGGGGCAGAGATGTCAAAAGTACAGTACATACTGTTGAAGTAGAAGTAGGCTATAGATACTTTTGATAAATTACGCTGTGGTAAAATGGAAGTACTTGACTTCCTTAAGTAAGCTGTGTTGTATAAAAGTTTAAAAGTTAAATATACCTTAGCCTGTTAAAAGAACTATTTTGACAATTGTTCTTGGAAAGAAGCGGACTGTAGAGCACATAATGCAAAAAAACTTAAAAAAACTAAAAAAAAAAAAAAAAAAAAACCTGTGTAACAAATTTTTCTCGACTAACATGTTTTGAAAATGTACTCAATTCGCACTGAGCATCAACTCTTAGCATCAATTTCCTGCTTCTTACTTAAAAAAGGAACAAAATATGGACAGCTGTTAAGTTCGGTTTTCATTTTGGCTTACATTTTCCTTAACATTAGCTGCCAAAATGAATGGTAATTTAGACAGTAACACAGTTATCACCTTTTTTCCACTTCAAATAACAGGTTAACGCTAAGCAATGTACAATGTCTGACATCAATTTACAATCTTACTATGTATATCTTTCACTGCAAATTCTGCCGGCCTCAGGAAGGTACAGCAACCAACAAGCTCATGCCTGAGCTAAAGCTCCTCGACAAAAGCTTTCTCTACTACGTCTACGAGGTGCTCACAAGAACAAAGAAGAGAGCACATTACTCCAATATAAAATACCCTCTGTCTAAAGGCCAAAGTGCTTTAAAGCACTGCTGCTTGTGTACAGAAAAAAATGCTGGTAAATCCAGCCATTAGAACAAGTGTGGTGCAGCAGCTACTAAACATTTAGCTAGCTATTGAGCCAATTTCCAGAGGATATAAAAAATGCCCCTACTGTTGGCAGTTTCAAAGACTAAGCTGTAGATGCTGTCTGCTAACTGAAAAATGTCATTACATGTTGTATATTTTACAATTTAGTTATTTATTACTTAATATACTTTATTTTACAATATTTTTTCTATAATTTATACTGTTTTATCATTAATATCATTTTATCATTTATAACTTAAATCTAACTTCTACTTTTTAATAACTTACTTATTTTGCTTTTTTTCCCAAACATTTTATGTCAATTTGTGTTCAGTTCTTTGCTTTTGGCAGCTCATTTAATGGCCTCTGTGAATGATATGCGCTATAAAAATAAACTTGCCTTGCCTTGCTTTGACTTGCAGCTGATGACACATCAGACACAAAAAACATAAATCACCTCCTGACATTAACATTTCTCAGCTGTGAATGTGCATTCATATTTATTGCAAATAGTGAGAAGTACTATATTACCAAAGATATAAAAAAAATAACTAAGTTTTAAATACCCAGATGAATGTGAAATTAGGGAAGTTGTAGTCTACTGATCTGGCCCTCCAACTTGTAACCAAACTTTGGTTGGTTCGATCTGTGACCCAGCAGAAGAAATATGGGCAGTCATTGCATATTGCTATCTTATCCATCGTGGCCTTGGGCAAGGCACCTATCCCCTCCTCTAACAGTCCAAAAAATTCAGCCCATGGTGTTAGATTAGATTAGATTTGATTTATCCTGTGGAAAAATCAAGCATCCCTTACATAGACATGATCTATATACACATACACATTGTAGGGTATAGCTATCAGCAAAACCAAGTTCACTTTGTCAATTATACCCTGTTTGTTTGTTCTGATATCTAGAACGGTAATTCTTGTGATATCTCTTTTGATGTAGGTCCACCACCTCTCCTTGAAAGGCGGCAATGAGTAAGCAATTGAGGATAAGGGTGCATTTTGTTCACATCCTTCTGGAAGTGATCCAGGGTATGTTGGTCATTAAGTGCTGAATATCATTTAGAGACAGCCTGTTCCTAGCAAGAACTACTATTTCCACCTGTGCCATCCAAAACAGAGTTCCCCAAGGCTCAGCCTACTCTTGCTTGTTGCTCAGATATCTGCTCTGCACTACATACATGACACTTTCAACAAAACTGACTATAATGACTATGAGATTATAACCATTGTTAAGGTTCATTTTGATTGTTGGTATTTTGGAATTTTATTCAAATAAATGCCAGACAAATATAATGGTGAATTATAAGGGATATGCCTACTTGTTACCTCAAATACTGTAAGTAGGCAATTGCAACCAGTGGTCAAAATTGAATGCTAATTCAGTTAAAGCATCTCGCACATAATGACAAATAATCTGCTAGCAAGGGGGTGTTTATAATAATTATATATATATTTTTTCATCTACTTCCATAGTAACCATTCTGATTATTGTAAACTAAATGTGATAAGGAAATATTAGTTTGGGAGAGCTTGCATTACTACTGTAACAACCATTCCACAAAGATGCATTAAATAAATAACTGCATCATTAATCTTTGAATATTTCATCTTTTGCTGCACAAAAGAATTGCTTCTCACATAATTTGTTTGATATAGGCATGCATAAGTTGGCAAAATGTGTGTGTGTGTGTGTGTGTGTGTGTGTGTGTGTGTGTGTGTGTGTAGGGTTAGTTATATGAAATTGTACCCCCCTGCACAGTCAAGCAGATATTGTATCTTTTATAATGGACCAAGGCACTAAACATGTTGTAGAACTTTTAATCAAATTAACATTTCTATGACTCCCATGAATTTCATAAAAAAGACTGACATTGATTCCTTCTTTCTTCCATTTGGGAAAGACTAGACGATAACTGGTTTTGCCATACACAGAGCTTAATGAAATCATGGGCCTTTCATGTTCTATTTTTGCTCTTTTCTGTTTTGGATTACTAAATCCAATAAATGTGACCTGAACTTGACAGATATTTTGTCATCCGTCCATGCTAGAATCTTTAGCCTCTCAGATGAATTTCTCCACTATTATAAGTCTATATAGGATATAGTCATCATTAACCACTCAGGTTAATAAAGATATTCTCTTCAGGGTAGTTGTAAATTAGACAGTAATTTGTCCTATTCTTTAATACATTTTGTAATCACATTAATAACAGTATATAAATTGCTTTCAGGAATTGAGGCTTCAGTATAATGTCTACTAAATTGTTAGAGATATTTTTTGTGTAGTGTGCTCAGTCATCATGTAGTCATCTTTGCCAAAACAACAGTAAAATATATGTTGTGGAACTGGTGAATCTTGAGAAATATTAAAAGGAGTATGTATATTTTTAACTGGGTGTCAAATTGTGTGTGTGTCTGTGTGTATGTGTGTGTGTGTGTGTGTGTGTTACAGTTATTTATTATACAATCTATTTTATTGTAAAAAGCTACAATTGTCCATTATTCAATGTTTAATATTTTCATAAAAAGCTGGTAATGTTATTGACACTACATGTTTCAGATATGAGAATAAATTCAGTCACTGCACTTGCATGAAAAATAAACAGGAAACCAATGAATTCAATTTAATGTGCATCATGAAGTAGCATAGTTAAATACTATAAATACTGCAAGTTTTTTGGTTAGCTTTTTTTGGGGAAATTGCTTAGATTTAATAGTGACTCCCTCCTTTAAGTTTATTGAATTAGTACTTTTGTTTGTCACTGAAAAAAATGTGAGTAATCATATTTTAAGAGATATTTTAAAAATAACAGCCAGAGCAAGAGGGCAAACATACACTTAAGCCTGATCCTCCAAGCCAAGACTGCCCTTAAAGCTCAGCAGCTTCTTTCTCCGTGGAGATCCACTTTACCAACACCCGTTTCTAACTACATTTGATGGCAACAATTCAAATTGGCACAGTACAATAGTACACAGTACACAGTACAATATCAGAATATTATTTTGTTCCACAGTATTTACCCTACTTTTGAATAATCCGAAGATTGTTATTTTTGTTTTTAAATATGATACTTTTGCAGCTTACTGTATGATGTCAGTGAACCACAACAAATATGTAAATACTTTGTTGAATTGAAGCAGAACATTGAAAGAATAAAAAGAAGAAAATGGTAGTAAATGACTGTAAATTGCCTGGAGATCATGAAAAACTATAGCTGTGATGGCAGACTTCTGTAAAACTTGAGAGAACAACTTTCTATAGCAATTAAAGGAAGCTGAATTTAAAGCACTCTATTAATTAAAAGGGATGAGGGGGGGGGGGCAGATTAAACTGTGATTCCTGAAATGAGTCTATATAGTCTATATTTTCTAACCTCCGTGTTGAGACCGAATTGAAGTGGTATTTTACAAAGAAACATCTAAGGTGGAAACTAACTGGAAAATGGGTGTTCTTCTGTGTCTTCAGTTAGCCTGTCATACCATTGTCCCTTAACCCTCCCCCTCCAAATCTGGCCTTTTCTTCCATGAGGCAAGATTGTGGTATTAAATAAATAATTTGTATGATAATTCATTACAGGGCCATCGTTTTAAACTTTAATTGGTCTAAATGAAGAGACATTTCACACCATTTAGATAAAAAGAAAAAGGAGGCCAGAGTAATGAAAAGAGGGCTGGCTATCAGACTTCAGAGGCTTGCTCCAAATGAAAATGTAATTGCAGGCGGAATAGTACAAGAGGAACAAACTAGGCACTGCAGATCCGCTGGTATCTTCAGACAGCCGTGTGAAAGCTAATGACTGAACACTTTGGAACATTTACTTACCCCAAAGACTCTCATTAAGTCAATCACAGGCTAAGCTGAGACCCACTCACAGTGATAGTGTGAGGCCTGTGCATTCATTTCACCATCAATGAGGAAGGTCTGGCTTACTCGTTTTCAGGCAGAAAATATCATCCCAGTAATTTATTCTGGATCTTTGAAGGGATAATGGTCAATTATTTGTTTATAACACTGCTTAAATTTTCATTAGATAGATTAATGGAATATCATGTACTGTCAACACTGGACCGAGGAGTGCTGCGTCAGAGATAAACGTGAGGATAGATGATGTTGCTCAGTTGGTAAATTGGTTTTCCTCGCTTTTTCCTTAGTCCTTGTCCACATGGAAATGTAAGACATTTGCAGGGGGATGGGGGCTAAACAAACAGGGAATGTGAAATAGGCACCTGGGTTGATGTGTCCAGTGACCCTATTCATGTTATGAACTTTGTCAAGCAATATAGTTCAACACTTTGTTAGCCAGTCAATCTTTAAGCAATAATACATTGAGGCTCTTGAGAGAGGAAACTTTTGGTTCGCTTTCATGTGTCCATTTTACTAATTTCATTATGCCTGTAGGCAGGCCTGGCATTGATCCCTAGTTACAATTTTAGGTGGCGCCCCCCTGCATCGCAGTAAACTAATAGTTACAATGGAAAATAAATATACAGTAGAGAAAATAATAGATAAATAAGAAACTAATAGATTTGAAATATGTTTGAAATAAGTGGGTTTTAAGAAAAGATGGATAAACTTGCTTGAGGACAAGAGTATAGAATAGAAGAAAGACACACAGATATGAAAACTCCAAGTGAAAGTTCTACCAGGAAGACTTTAACGTTACGTCATTAATTGCATGTCCAATCAAATGAACTCACCTATCTTATAGATTCGCCTAACAGTTACGTTCTTGCTGCTTCAGGCACAGCGAAACGAAATCGCCACGTTCCTCCCCACCACCATCAGATGGGTCTCTGTCCTTCGTCCAGGGGGGTAGGCTCCGCCCCCTGCCAGCTTTAACCAGGCAGGATCTGCTGGGTCAAGATCGGCGAAATCCTGGACTATGGATGGGGCCTACACCAAAGACTTTTTAAATATAATTTGTAATCAAATCAGTTATCATATTAAATATTTGTTCATCATCTTGTTCTCTGAGTCTTAATGGGAGTAGTAATAACTCTCTGAACCACCTGAATGGATGGAGCCCTTAGCTTTTGTCTATATTGATATTATGATAAATACTAATATTACACTGAGGGTATTGTATCCTACCCTCTCTTCTCAATACATATGTTTACTGAATGATTCAGGTATTTATTACCTTTTATATATTTTATATACATTATATATAATTGTCAAAGTATTATTACAAACCGGATTCCAAAAAAGTTGGGACACTATACAAATCGTGAATAAAAACTGAATGCAATGATGTGGAGGTGCCAACTTCTAATATTTTATTCAGAATAGAACATAAATCACAGAACAAAAGTTTCAACTGAGAAAATGTATCATTTTAAGGGAAAAATATGTTGATTCAAAATCTCATGGTGTCAACGAATCCCAAAAAAGTTGGGACAAGACCATTTTCACCATTGTGTGACATCTCCCCTTCTTCTTACAACACTCAACAAACGTCCAGACCAGACCAGTTTCTCAAGTTTAGAAATAGGAATGCTCTCCCATTTATATCTAATACTGATCTGTTCAATCGTCTTGGGCCTTCTTTGTCGCACCTTCCTCTTTATGATGCGCCAAATGTTCTCTATAGGTGAAAGATTTGGACTGCAGACTGGCCATTTCAGTACCCGGATCCTTCTACGCAGCCATGATGTTGTAATTGATGCAGAATGTGGTCTGGCATTATCTTGTTGAAAAATGCAGTGTCCCTGAAAGAGATGACGTCTGGATGGGAGCATATGTTGTTCTAGAACCTGAAAATATTTTTCTGCATTGATGGTGTCTTTCCAGACATGCAAGCTGCCCATGCCACACGCACTCATGCAGCCCCATACCATCAGAGATGCAGGAGTTGATAACAACTTGGGTTGTCCTTGTCCTCTTTGGTCCGGATGACATGGCGTCCCAGATTTCCAAAAAGAACTTTGAATCGTGACTTGTCTGACCACAGAACAGCCTTCTATTTTTCCATACTCAGTTTCCAAACCCAGTGAAAACCCAGAGAAATGGCTTCTTCTTTGCACTGCAGAGTTTCAGCTGGCAACGCCGGGTGGCACGGTGGATTGTGTATACTGACAATGATTTCTGGAAGTATTCCTGAGCCCATTCTGTGATTTCCTTTACAGTAGCATTCCTGTTTGTGGTGCAGTGTCGTTTGAGGGCCCGGAGATCACAGGCATCCAGTGTGGTTTTACGGCCTTGACCCTTACGCACAGAGATTGTTCCAGATTCTCTGAGTCTTCGGATGATGTTATGCACAGTTGATGATGATAACTGCAAAGTCTTTGCAAATTTTCGCTGAGTAACACCTTTCTGATATTGCTCCACTATCTTTCTGCGCAACATTGTGGGAATTGGTGATCCTCTACCCACCTTGGCTTCTGAGAGACACTGCCACTCTGAGGCCCTGTCCACACAAAGCTGTAAACGGACCTATCCGCACAAATATTTGTGCTAAAACACCTCTCGTCCACACGAAACGGGTGAAAACGCATCTTTAAACGACAAGATTTGAAAACGGGTCCCAGAGTGGATACATTTGAAAATGCCATTTAGGCATTTTCGTGTGGATGGGCTAAATCGGATGATTTTTTTGGTGGATTGCGCCATCGCCCATCAACGCGTCATCCCCCGTCTTAAAGAGCACGCTCGAAGATTAATTACAACAACAATGGCACCGTACATGTTCGGCATGAATTGTACATGTTCAAGTTGTGTACAAGTTGTGTTTGTGATTGACTGAAATGTCAATACACTATGAAAAACCCTGGTCTCGAACAACAACACAGAGGCTGTAATACTCAAACAAACACTGAAACAAACCTAAACACAACAAACCACGGCCAACCAATCGACAATAAAGATGGTAGAGGACAAATCTATGATTTGAGATATAAATGAAATCGTGCTAAAATCCTGCAACATCTCATAAAGTAGCTTTAACACCATGGACTTAATGATGTTGGGCTATATCTTGGGATTATTAGAATGCTGTATTAACACCATGGACTTAATGATGTTGGGCTATGTCTTGGGATTATTAGAATGCTGTATTAACACCATGGACTAATAGCCATCTGAGTGACTCCAAATTGCAACCATGCATGATCCTAGGCAAGTTGGCTTAGCCTCTTGAGTAGCTGGAGGATCTGCTCAAGGTTTCTGCACAAAAGATGTCAAATAAGGGAGTTCGTCCTTGCCGCTGTTGCTCATGGGTGCTCTCAGTGAAGCACTAGGAGACTTTAGCATAGTTTGCTGTATAAATAAAATTGAACTGTGGATTTTGGTGGAGAAAATGTAGTTAAGGTGTGAAATTTCTTTTCATTACAGCCCATTTGGACAACGTAACATAAATTTTTCATGATGATTCTTTTGCCTTAATGGGTACACAATGAGGATAAACAAAAATGTTATGTTGTGTAACGTGTAACAATTCCAACAGAATGGTATTCTAAAAAATATGTAGCATAATTTGTGTCTTGGCTGGGGTCTATCGAATAAATCTATAATAGTGTGGAATCTATGTGTGGAATTTATGATTGTAGCAAAGGATAGACCTCACACATTCAGACATTACATTATCAGTTTACAGATTGTTATGGAAATGAACAGAAAAGATCTCTTATTATAGTTAGGTAAGAGTCATTGAAGGCCTTCCTAAACGTGAAAAAATGTTATGCCCGTCCTGTACCCTGGGATTAAGAGCAAGCTATAGTGATACAGCACAGGCAGTAATGAATTCACAGATTTTATTTTGTTGGTATCTCCTCACCTCAAATCAAACATAAAATAGGACTCTGCAGAGATACTGTAGTGTATATATATATGTGTGTGTGTGTGTGTGTGTGTATGGGTGGGGTGGGGGGGGGGAGGGGGGGAGGGGTTAATCTGAAACTAGCTTGAAAAAATACTGAAAGTGGTCTGAAATAAATGAAGAGGATTAGATGCTTTGGAAGTGCTGTTTGCCCATGCTGGCAGAATCTCTGTCCTCTGTTTGATAATATTTTCATTAGGGATCTTAATCTATTCTGTATATACAAGAGAGCACTATTTAAAGTGTATGGTTGTTCCATTTTATATATACTATATAATTATTCTTTTTCTCACAGTAAACAACAAAAATGACTTTGGAAGAGTCATAATTGTGGAACCATGCACTCAATTCTTAACCCCAGGGAAGTAAATCTTTGATCAGCCAAGCTGAAATGACTAAGATAAGTGGGAGCAACAACTTATTGTGTGACTACATGACCTACCTGGTATTACTATTTTCTTGCTAGGTTCTTGGTGGTAAATAGAAGCCACTCTGAGTCCCACTCAATTTTCCACCTCACCCGCAATTCTTCCCTATCCACACCCTCCATAACCCCTCCCCTTATCAGTTCCTCACTCTCTGATAGATCTCTGTCACTTTAATCCACTGAGTCTGCTGCTGGTTAACAAGGAAATCCTATGTCAATTATCACCAACCACTTCCTGCTGAGAGAGCAATGGGGTATCAAAAGGAGCTGAGAGCCTTTCTCACCAGAGAGGAGCAGCAGGCCTAATTAAGTGTTCTGTTGGCAACTGCTGGCCTGAGTGACAGATAGCTTGCTTAACGATAACCCCCACCTTTTTCCAGTGATTGTTTAGATTAGACAGCAAAGGCCACTTAAGAAGACATTAGGGTGCCGGACAGTGATGTCATTGATGAAGACATCAATGAACACTGATATATTGGAAATGGGGGAAAAAAGAATTAATTTCTTTATGTTGCAGTTCTTTATGGTGTCTGTTACCTCAGTATATGTCTTACCCTAATATACACAACAGATATCAACTTTTATAGACATTTTGAAGAAATCAGAGTGGGTCTTCAGTATTTTTGGTACAGAACAAAAAGAAAATGTTTGTATTCTCTGTTTCTGACCAACTTCCCTTCACAATGTGCTCACACACAACACATATTTTAGTTAATGTGCACATTAAAGTTTTTCATCAGCTGCTTTGGCGCTTTTCTCACATCACTATTAACATTTGCACAGCAATTAGTGCATTTTCCAAAACAACTGGTGCAAACTGCAAAACCCAGTGGATAATTTGCAGAAGCATGTCACCTTCTCAAAATCGATAATCCATTCCTCAAAATCAAAATTAGAAGTCTTTACACCAGCTTTATGAACAAGATAGTCAAATGGCTATTTCATATTTTTATTATGATGGTTGGATGGATATTCTCAGTGTTGTCCAATGCAAAAAAGGTTAGACATGCTGTAGTTAGACATTGCTGTAGTTTCACATTTAGGCTGTTTGTAATTCTACAGCATTGTGAAGAAAGATACACTACAGTCACTTACTGTATTTAGAATAAACTTAAGAAACACCCTTTAGGTAGACCTGTGCACAAATGTGAACAATATAACAGTACATATTGTAACTGATCGTACATAAATCATTCTGACACATCCAGATGTTCCTGTCTGTCTGGCCACACTTTCATCTATGGATAGCATCCCTTGCAATGCAGCGAAGAAAGAATCTGCTGAAGACATTTTCAGAAACAAAGTGATAAAAAGGTATAACATTTTCTTGATAACTAATTAATTTGATAGCTAATTCAACGATTTTGTATGCAATGACTCACACAATAAAATGAAGACTATTAGTTTTACAGTATTTGTACTGACTGGTAGGCTACCTGCACGTCATTCCAATGACAGAGAAGACACTCTTTGGTGCAAAGTGCAATATAAGACTATGGGAGGACTCCAGTGATGAGGTCTGATGGAGCTTTTCCACCATCTTTAAGGACACTATCATGTTTTAGCTGTTTCAGAAGTGTTTTGAGAGTGTCAACATTATAAATATATTATGTGCTGTAATTTAAAGAGGGTGCACAGTTTGTAGTTTGAATCCAGGTACAGTAGCTGCAGCTTACGCAGACTAACTTTTGTTACACTGAGTATATTGATCATCCAGGCCATAACTGTAGGCCTGTCATTCAAAGATGATACAAGTGTGTCTGGGGTGCATGAGTTGACAGAGGCACAGGAACGCTGTCAAAATATGCAACATCATCTGTGAAACTGAACATCAGCCGGTTAACAGAGACAGACTATTATCTACTATTTTAAATGACTAATTATCACCATCATATAACTATCCTCAGATGACAAAGGAGGAAAGGATGATACACGCAGAAGCAGTTTAAACCTGCAAGCCTTTAATGCAAAGTCCTTTTTGCACACTATTTATCCACTTAAAAATATTCAAAGCGATTTGTCTAGAACAACTTCAATTCAATTTTATTTGTATAGCGCATTTTTACAAAAGGCATGTCTCAAAGTGCTTTACACAAAGAGCACCAATGAGCAACAGGGCCAAGGAAAAATTCCCTAGCAGTGTTTTTTTGTTTTTACTTGTTATGGTAAAGGAAGAAACCTTGGGCAGCTCCGACGGTTGTGAATTAGATAGATACTAAACAAACATACACCTAAAGTGGTAATGCTGTAGCAATCATGAGTGTTTTTCTTCATGGGCACGAGCCTTGTAGTTCTAAACAGAACATCAGACAGAGTGACGTGTGTACCAGGGAATGAGGATAAAGGAAAGAAGGAAGGTGAAAGCATAAAGCTAAAGGAGAATAACCTGACCTGAGATGTGGTCTGAACAAACCAGTTTAACCACTTTTCCACCAGGTTTGATAACTCTTATGCTGCTGCTGTCTCTGCTACTTCTATTGTTAGAGTAACACCAACACCTCCCCCACTAGCTTCTGCCACTGCTGGCTGCACAGCTACACCCCTACTCCTCCCCTACTAACTGTTGGTGATCTTCTGCACAGACACCCCTCCCCCTCATCTCAGTCACCAGACAAAGCCTGGGCCTCCCCACCCCCACAATCACAACAGGCCAGGGGCCTCATTTAGAAATGTTAGATACAAACAAAAAGACATACAGCACTTTCTACTTCTACTTTAGGATCAATGAAGTTGGAGCTGGAGTCCCTGACATCAAACAGAAAAGAGGATAGTGAACAGCCTGCTGTCAATAATGCAATAACTGCCACCACTTTTACAATATGTTTACCATATAGAGGAGAATATTGGCAGATCTCAGTCATTACATTATGGTTGTCACCTCTGTCTCCAGGGTCATTCAGCTGTTTAACTTGTCACAGACAAGGCAGAGGGTGAGACAGACCAGGTGTCTGCTTTAGACTACGTGCCAAATTCATACAACCACTAAGACTATTTCTTTTCTACGAGCTGTAAAGGTCCCAAAAGTTTATAGTTTAGATTATTTTTTTATTTTCTCGGCTATATACTTTTGTGTACTAGGGACATTTCTCTATTGCTTTTAATGTTACTGTGTGGTTAGAAGAGGTAGCCTGGGCCCGCACATACTTCCTGTGACGCTACATTCAATTTCGCGAGCAAGTCAGTATGGCCATCGTGCCGATTTAGAGGAATTATTTTTCCAAAATCTGTGTGCACCAATGAGAAACTGAAATCTTAGGCCCCATGAAAGATTAGAATATTGGGCCCCATTATTTCATATCCAATAAAAAAATTATTTAAAAATACTCCACTACTCCACTGTATGACCATACTAGACACCGTAGATGTGTAGAGTGATTTCGGTGGAAACTTTATACACTTTATAGTAGGAAAGTTATTGAATGGAGTCCCTTTAATAATAGACTAAGCCACATTTCCTCACCCTAAGTGGTGCATATATTACAATAGGTTTAGTGGCACTAGAATTGGTAGGAGCATTTTATTTAATAATGTTATTTTTCAGCAAAGTAATTAGTGTACGACCATAATGAGACCGTAGTGGTGTGTTTTGATTTTGGTGGTAGTAGCCTACAGTTGATAAGCAAATTATTGAATGTTATTCAAAACAATAAAAAAGGTGTCTCTTTACGTTCAAGTTATTGACATTATCCGTTTACGTTTTGCACTTTAAGACGGTCCATAAGCTTTCCTTTTACGATCGATAGACTGCTCATTAGGATTGTCCATATTTCTTTAAATATTGTTTGGACAAAAATCCAGTGTAGCTCATTGTCTATCTGACCGCTGTTGAATATCCCCATATAGGCTATTGTGTTGTAAGATCGTTTTGTTTAAGATTTATTGAATCACGAAGTTTGAATTTATCCATTTCTTTCTGACTTTAGTGCATTTCTGTGTGGTAAAATGAACATCCTATTTTCTATCCGTGAGAAATCGCAAAGCAGATGTGAGCCCGTGATAATTGCTTGGAATGGGTGAATCTGAGAGGGTGAGGGTTGAAAGCGGTGCGTGGCAATAAAGGTTGAGAATTTAAAGAAAATGGCATTGCATTGCTAACTGTAGCCTACAGTCAATTGTTCTCTTGATATATGCTAATCCAACCAGTTTATATGAAAACTGTAGGTCTATAATTCGCTAGCATATTATAAACACAGTCAATGACTAAATGCCGGACTTCATAGTAACTGTCTCATCAGTAGCGAGTAGGCCTCGACTTTTTATGTAGCCTACACCTGCATCCAGCGGTTACATCGGATCAATCTCTGAGCATATGCATTTCACATGCCCCGCTCCCGCAGACCGTACCATTCCTTAATAGGAGAGGGGGGGTAAATGACAATATAACCAATTTTCCATCCAAGTAGTTTTTGCAGGAAAATATTTTAGCGCTTCAATTTTTTACCGAATTTTTGGAAATGCTAATTATCGATCAAAGTTTGTAAATGTTGACATTTTATTTTTCTGTTTATCTCTAGCGCATTGATGCAATATCGACACTTCAGATGTCACAAAAACTACTTTGGAAACACTATTTGTAAAAAAAAAAAAAAAAAGGGCTTTAGGCAGATCAGTTTGCCAGCGAAAATCACTTAAGATAAGATAAGATAAGATAAGCCTTTATTGTCTCTTTAAAAGAGAAATTTGTCTTGGGCAATGAGAGATTATGATTACACATACATACACAAATAGTACACAGAGAACATGCAACATAGACCCTTACATATCCCCCCAAATCACACACATACACAGTCCCTGCCTGGTATTGCATCCATCCCCAAAAAAAAAAAAGTCTTAAAAAAGACTACTAAGAGAACACTAAAAACACTTCTAAGACTTACTATTGAGTAGTTTAATTGACCATTAAAGGCGCTCTAAGCGATGCTGTTTCACGTCACTTCTTGTTGACGTTCGAAGTATTGTCAAACAAAATGGACGATAGCTGCAGAGAGGGTTCAAGCGTTATAAGTTAGCTTACTCCTCCCCCTCCCTCCCATGCCTCCCGAAAGACTCATGAACCTTGTCATTTATTGGCTGGAACACTGTTATGTTTCGTTTTCGTTTGTTATGCTAGGTTTGCCCACTGTGTTATGTTGCCGTTTGTGGAGCCTGGGCTGTCTACAGAGACCGCGTTTTTTTACAGTGTGTTCAGGGGACAGGCAGCTAGCAGATTGTGAGGAGATGTTTGCTGTATGTAACAACACATGTTTTAGTCCTAAAAACGTGTCACATCGCTTAGAGCACCTTTAAGGGACCATTGAAAACTTAAACCTATTTGTTTTATAGCTTGGAACCCTAAATCTTCTACCTGAGGGTAGCAACTCATATTCGCCATACAGAGTATGTTCCTTATCTGCTGAGATTTTCAATCCTTGCTTCCTCACTGTGTCGTCAAATAATTCTTGAAGTGACTTGGGAGGGGCCACGCCCATAATTTTCCCAGCTCTTTTCATGAGGGTTTGCAGTTCAGCTTTCCGTTTAACAGCGAGGTTTCCGAACCATACTATGATGCCATATCTGATGATGGATTCAATAGATGCCCTATAGAAGGCCATCATAATATCTCTCTCTATGCCAAACACTCTCAGCCTTCTTAAAAAATGGAGACCCTTGAACATGAAAAATCCACATGCTGGCCCCATTTTAGCTGAGAGTCAAACACTACACCCAGGTATTTGTATGTGGCTACCTGTTCCACAGCCTCCCCATTTAGTGTCACTAAGGTCTGATTGCCTATGGATCTGGATTTCTTTTGTTTTGTTCACATTTAGAACCAAGTCATTTGATTTGCACCATAAAACAACCCTGTCTATTTCTGACTGATATACAGAGGCATCAGAGTCCTGCATCAGTAGACTAAGAATGACTGTGTCATCTGAAAACTTAATTATATAATTATTTGTGTAATGATTTCTATATTCATTGTACAGTGTAAATAACCAGGGAGAGCTAACACAGCCCTGTGGGACTCCAGTGTTGATCGTCAATGTGTCAGAAAGTATGGAGTTAATTCTGACCTGCTGAGTTCTACCAGTGAGAAAAGCTTGGTACCATTTTATCATGACAGGGTTGACTTCCATTCGTTGTAAGTTATCTAAAAGATTGTGGGGCACAATTGTGTTGAATGCGGAGCTAAAGTCCATGAAAAGTAACCTTGCATACGCTCAAGTGTTTTCTAGGTGCTTGAGTATGAGGTGGGATGTGGTGCATAAGGCGTCAGCAGTACTTCTCCTGTCCCTATAAGCAAACTGATAGGGATCAAGGAGATATATTGTTTTGTTGTTTGCTGCTGGTTCATTTTCATTTGTTAGTTTCCTTGTTGTCTCATTGACAGAGATTTCAGTCTGACTGACAAGGTGGAATAAGTATCCTACAGCCTACTCTGTTTACAACAGTCCGCCCTATGTGCCACTGGCCCTAGCTATACAGACAGATGAGGACTTATAAATGCCTATTAGTGGAGCACCTTTGCTGAGAAGATATTTACCATCTTACTCCCCAAGTCATGACCTTTAGCAAAAGGCTGTCTTTCTTTCTCCCTCTCCCTGCCTAAAACATTTTCACTCCCTTATTTCCTGAGCACATAGTTTACACTGTTCCTCTGACCGAAGTAGAGCAAAGGGAGTCATTATTATGGTCATTAACTTAGAGAAGTTCTACCCCATGTAACTTGACCTCATGCTTACTTCAGAGGTGAGCGTTTATCTGTCCTCACACATATTGAGTCAGTATCCCACACCTTGTGTTTGTTATTGGTTGTAGTTAGATGACAATTAACATTTTCTTTAATACAATTCACTAAATATGGACATGTTAAAAATATTTAAACAAAGAACATACTGGATTTTTCTGTTTAATGTCCGTAAAAAACATTTGGATCAAATAACAAAATTCAGTTATTGTTACAGTCCATATAAATCAAGAGAAAATAACTGCCTGCTGGAAGTAGTAAAGGATATCTTCAGCCCAGCTTTTAATCATACTGCCCATGTAAACTAGGTATGGTGTTTTTACTTAAAGTTGACTTGTCTGCAGTTAACATGTTAAAGCCATAGATGAAAATGATCCATCAAAACTTATTTTTAAATACTATGAATGTCAGACTGTGTTGCTGGTCTTAATTGAAATGCAACTGGCTGACTTCCAAAACATTGTCGCACAGCTGGTGATGGTAGGATGTTTTATGGTGATGGTAACAACACCTGTTAAATATTATTATTCCCCTTTATGGTATATTTCACATTCCTGACGTCAGTTTACCCCTTGATTTATCTTACTTTAGACAAGTAGAGATTAAAATGGTTTAAACTCTCTAATATAAATATCACACACTTGAGGGTTTCCCACATGCACATGCTGAACGACGGTAACATTTGTTTCATACTGAGAAATGGTACTGAACAGAGACAACTTTGGGAATCACTGTAATTATTTACAGCTGCCCTTAAGGTTTGTCATCTGTGAGTGATTCCAGGTTAGGGACTGAGCCTTTTCTTGTGTGAAAGATGCTTTTTATACAGAGGCCTTGCTGTTTGTCTGCTTCCTTTAGAGTGGGAAATAATTGGTAAAAGTGAAATATATCTGTGTTCAAGTTCTTAAATATCCTGATGTCATAATTAAAGCTCTGATCACATGCATGCAAAATAATACTCTATTTTCTATATGTTGTAAATCTACTTGATGAATGAAGAAACATTTGTGTGCATCTCAATGTGACTAGAAATGATAAAGAGTAAAGTGTATTTAATTTTTTTCCCTCTTATTAGACTTTTCATGTTCTCCTCTATTCCCAGCAAAAAATGCAAATACAATGGGGTCACCCATCCCCCTGCATCAACCTTGCCATAACCCCAGGCTCCTGAACTCACTTGTACATTTTAGGCCTTGATAATAAACCAACATCTGCAGAACTTACAAGTGCTTTACTAGAGTTAATTGAGTAAATTGAAGCAAGCTGCGGCACAGTGGTGATCTATGAGCCCCGGTGCTAGGCCCAGAAGGGAGACAACAGATTTACTGCCGAAGACAGTGGGCGGCCTTTTGTTCCGTCCCTGGTTCATGGGAAGTTTGAGGTCAGAAAGGATTAAAATATCTCAGTGAACAAATAGAGTAATTTTAGTGTAATATAAGTACCTCTGTGCCAGTTTCTAAAGGGGATTCAATTGTGATGTATTTATTTCCAAGTTCCCTGGACATTTTTCATCTCACTCTCTTTTGCACACGATCCATACTCTGCCAACCTTTATTTGTGATTCTGCACTATTCTTTATTCATCATCAACTCAAGCATTAATAACATAATTTCACTTGATGGAGAAAGAACTAAAGTGTTAAATTCCATATCATTAAATACACCAAAGACTAGAGGGATTTTAATGATTCTTGTTATCTTTAGGCCAGCTATCAGGTGCTGTATAGATTTACTTATCAGGACAAACCTTGGACAAACATTTCTGTCATTATTAAAATACTTTCCCATATTTTAGATTTTCTTATAAATTTAGATGCATTCCTCAAGCAAGTGACCTGGTTGAGTGAATATGTTCAGCAACATCTGGATAGAACATTCTGGTATGTTCTTACTTTGCAGTATAGTGTCAGCTCTGATTTCAGGTATCATAGAAAATTGCAAACAGATAACAAGATGTTTCATTTACATATGTAGTACTTTGCATTGAAAGCATGTAATTTTGGGACCACAGGTGGTTATCCTGTAGAGTGGCATGACTCCATCTGTTTTACAGCATGGAATACGAGGGTCTAGCATGGCTGACAATTCCATACTAAATAGGAGGATGGTGTGATGTTAGTTGGGGGTTATCAATTTTAGTACAGCATTACTTTTATGCAAGGTCTGCAAATACTGTTCCCTTCCAAAGAACCCAACATTCCACATAAATGCTTGGGAAGATTCTATGGCAGAAACATTATCATACTCCCCTTCAGTCACAATACTGCGGAGATCATATAAGGGGTGGGGGAAGGGGCAGAGAGCCAAACTCGTTTTCTGCTTGATAAGTTCGAAGTAGAGAATGTGCCTTCACAAGGTAAATGATTAAGGTGAGTGTGTGGGGGGCTTAACTGCACTGCCATTATGCACTTCAAAGGCTCCCCCGTCAGGTTCAATGAAAAGCAAATGTGTTGCCCTGCTGCTCAAATACCTCAAATGTTTTAGCAGGTGCAAGCAATGAGAGTAGAGGGCAGAGGCTGTGGCTGCACCTTGCTAGGGAGAGATTCTGAAGTTCTGCCTTTTGGTGAGATATGGGAGGGAGCTGACAGTGCAAGGGGTCAAATCCAACCTCTGCCATCTATCAGCGATATGGTCAGATGGCAGTTTTCTGGCCTGTGTTTAAGGCCAAGAAAAGGTCACATGAGTGTGTATCAGCGAATAAACCTACATTAATTACTTCACACATAGATATATTTTCTTGTTTTTAAAGCTATTGCAGAATAAAAAAATCTTTGTTTTTATATTAAACTGTTGTCATTGCACAATGTATACATATTAGATTAGATAGAAATTAGACTTTTCCAGTCTTACTGTGGCGTTTTTAGCTTAGTTTAGCACAGTTCTCTGATTTCTTTGAGGAGATTAGCATGGCCTTCAAAAGTGAAAATAAATATATATAAAAATAAATATAAAAAATGTGGCAAAAGGAAATGTGGCAATATTCTAGGGTATGGCATCCACAAGTTATTGTCACTTAGCTAAAATAATAATTATTTCTTTACTTACTGGAAATTAGTTTTTGCCCAAATTGTCAGTGTTTCAGTTAATTTGTAATTCTTGAAAGTCTTGCAAAAAGGACTTAGCTTAGGTGATTTTAACCCTGAGGTAACCCTCAGACTCAAAGTCAAATGAGCCATTGAAAATATTTTCATGTTTAAATTACTGGGAAAAGTTTACTAGTTTTCATACACTGTGGTGCTGCCAGTTCCCAGTTTTGGAGGAGGGCTCTCTGTCTTATTAACAAATAGCATAGAAAGCACCTTCATATTGAGGTGAACAAGGAAGGGCCATTTGACAGTTGATAGCGCTTGATCAGGAGTTTTGGTTTAACAGCCTAATTTCAAGAGAATATTGAATTATTTGGTTATGTACTCATTCTGTTGTTATATTTTGTTGGAATTTATAAGGAGTTATCAAATTAATTATTGTTTCCATTGTTACAATTGTGATATACGTTGAACACAAACATGTTCTACTGGTTTGGAGACTCTACAAAGAAAGAATGATGTGATTGGCCCTATAGGTCATTTTTACTGTAGACGTAACTTCATAGCAAAATCATTTCTTAGCGCTAGGGTATGTTTAGATGTTTTAGGCTAGTATAAATTATTATTAGCTTATTGAAGCGTCTAATAGCATGTTGTCCCATGTACCTCTAAACAAAACCCACTTGACACTTTTAAATAGATCCTAGTCTGAATACCACTTCACATCACAAACATTACAGTGTTTACATGTTGCTGTAGACAAGGTCAATATGTGTCTCTCAGGTTAGTTCAGGCCTATAATGCATAAAGTGCTGCACTAAAATTGTGGAGACTTAGTACAGTAAAAGTGCTACCCAACTAAATACTTAGTATTGATCAGGAAACACAGAAAGGCTAAATATTATTGATATAAACCCTCCAACATCAACCTCCAAAAGGAGTCAAAGGTCAAACGTCCACTTTCTAATCACACCCATTATGCCGAATTTGGCTGTTCACTTACACAACAACCACAATCAAGCCCAAAATCTCTTCTTTATACAGTTTGAGCTGTTGTAATCCAAGCTCTGGAAGCTTGAGAGCACCAGGGATGCAAACCCCAAAGACAAACAGCACTTTCAAGAACAATGTGATCTGATTTTTATCTAATTCAAGTATGCACAACATGCACACATGACTGTGGTGCGTAATTTAATTTAACAATCAATCTTGAGCTTTTACTCTCCTCTCTGAACAGTAAGTGTGGCCTCATTTTTATGTCATACAATGTGGTGTGTTTTTTATAGTATATATTTTTTTATGTTTTACAACCATTTTATTAATGGTTCACAGAACATTTTATGACATTGTGGCATGTTCAAATTGTCTTTAGCAATATTTTGGTGCACAGACATGCTACTATGATGATGATGGTGACTATTGCAGTAAAGGTAAAACAGGACAACATGTCTTCAATGTTTTATAGGACTTATAAAGAGACATATTGACTTCTTCCAAAAACTTCTGTCAGCTTGCCATAGTACTACATCATCTGCATGTTTGTTGATGATTTTTTTTAAACTCTTTTAGCTTTTCAACAGTGGTCTTCTAACGTGAACATTTCCATTAAAATTGTACGGGCTTGGACTAGACGTAATCCATGCAATGGAAACTGGCTCTAAACTATTCTTTCATTTTTTAAAGGTCCAGTCCACATGTGGATTTTGACATGTGGGTTAGATTCATTCTACAGTTATTTATGTACTTGGAACATGCTGTCAGATGTGTGCCACAGTGGACTAAAGGCATCATATCTCTTTCACATCCATGGCATTGTAGAAGCCTGCCCAATGAGTCTGTCTTAAGGTTAAAGCTATTAACATCACTTTACTTTATACTTCGATTTAAAATATAGATATTCTTTTTCTGTGTGAAAATTATAATCAGAAGTGTACAACTGCACTATATTTACATTTATTTCTATCTTCATCAAGTGCAATTACCTTTGTCTAAATTGGGAATTAATTACATTTCCCTAATGTGATTGTTTTTCTTTTTTATTGGGGAATCACCAATGTGATTGCTTTCTGAAGATGGACATTGTAGTGGGGGAATTCCCATAATTTTTCATGTGTTGTTTAAAAACTGCTATTAAACAAACAAGTAACCTAAAATAATTGAGGGTGCTGGTTGTAGATCATTAATCGAGTCAAGGGGGAAATCCTGGCTTTTGGACTTATCTGGTAAGTAGAGCATGAGGTACTTTTCTGCCCCCTTTCATTTCCACTATCACAGGCACCAAACTTATCTCCGTAATACTGACTAAAAACATTTTTTGGCATGTGGCTGACAAACTGATAAAAATTTCAGTCTGACGAGAGAATTTTTCATTTTTCCTAGATTGCAAAAAAGTTCGAAACAGCATAGGGTGGAAGAGTTAACTTTAAGTAACTGAGATTGGAGGCAGTGTATGAGATTAAATCCAAATTAGGATTAAAACATGTCTTTGGTGAGAAACTAAATTTAAATGCATCTATAAAAGAAATAATAATTTATAGTGTTTCTATGATTCAACACTTAATATGCTGTCTACCAAAAACAATGTACATACAGCAACACTATCTGCTGTGTCATGTTTGACATAAATCTGCTTACATGTGATCTTTATGTCAAGACGAAAAGATGACTGATAATGTCAGCCACCTTCCTAATCAAGGTTTGGCATCATCAACTCTGAGAGGAATCTAGCACCCTCATTACACAGCCACCACTCTAATTACAACTTGCTGAGGAGATGTTATTCTACACCTTGTAAGGACAAAGACAGCACTCCTCCAACTAGCACCTCTGGCTGAAATCTAACACTCCTGTAAATAAATGAGGTTCCACCTTGAAGATGGGTCAGCTAAATAAATAAATAAATAATAATAAAAAATAAAACAGTCACCCTGGTGGAGAAAGACAAGACAGGTGTGTGTTTTTAATGAGAAAAACATTAGAGTAAATTTAGGAAATGAGCAGTTAATACATGCGCTATATTCACAAAAATGGAAATGCTGATTAATGGGTCACAGTCTCTTCACGCCTCAAGCATACAGTGTGGGCATTAGCACTTGCCCACACAATTACTATTACTACAGCATTTCTTTAGCTAATAAAAAACATCAGAAATGCATTAAGCAATTGTGTGTCTGTGAGTGTGCACGTGCATGCACACACATGCATTAACATGTGTGTGAATGTGCAATGTGAGACCTGAGATGTGGTGTTTGATGAGGCAATCATGACAAGAAATCCCCTCCTCAACGTCAGATTCATTAACCTTTCAAAAGCTGGAGTACTAAAACAACCAAGGTTTTGTATATTAAATGATACACCATCATGACAACCATTCACTACCTAAATGCTGCCAGGGAACACCTGAAATTATTTGTTTTTGAAGGACATTTTACAGTGTCATGAGGAAAAAGATGGACGCAACCAAGGTTTGAGATTTTTTAATTCATTAAAATTATGCGGGCCATAGACACCATCTTTGGTCAGTTAAAAGAAAGTATAAGTATAAAACATATAAAATGAAGCATATACCGGTATTTAAAAAGGTTTATGTTATAGTAACTAATAACTGACAAATTATTAAAAGACTGTTTTTAATAGTTAAAGGCAGATGAAACACCCATAATGCCTTGTTTCAATCAAAATATATGTGATGATTTACTTATCACCATGTTTACCATGAGATACAGGCTGAAATTGCAGACACTGACACTGTTTATGCATGTGGTTATGTCTTAACAAAGAATTATTAAAAGCTTGAGCAAAAGTACTTCAAAGGTGTCTTCAAACATATAATGTATCATCTACTATGGCATATACATGGCATTATCTTGGATGGTGCCTGTAATAAAATACCAAGTGCAGAAATGTTGTCATTTCTTTCTTTGAGCAATTTTAATGGAGCGCTTTTTCACTGGAAATGTATTGACACCGACTCTCTCTAATGAACAGTTATTACATTAATAGAAAATGCTGTGTATGCTGAACAGGTTATTAGTTGTCATGGTTTTAATTAATTTGATTAAACTTAACAAATTTAATGATTTCATGTCTTTCAATTGACACATTAAGCTTTTAGTAGATAGCATCAGTATTTCTTTTTTAAGTAACTTTAAATAGCCAATCTTGGTTTGCTCTTGATTTGCCATGATTTTGATTTTATTTGATTTGATGATTATCACAATACATGGCTATCTCAGAATGAGCAACATAAAACAATATTGTACATAAAAAATATGACAAAATGAAAAAATATTGCTCATTGATGCTCTTTGTTGTGAAGAACTATGAGACCTTTGTCTTTTGTAAAAATGTGCTATACAAATAAAATTGAATTGAATAACATGCAATGAGGACAGCAATGCAAGGAAAATCATTGAGTCATGTGATGACAGTTTGAGTAGGGAGACTGTTGTTTGAGGCTGCATACTACACCTGGGAACTGTGTGAGAGAGAGAATGAACTTAATCAGATTTAATCACAAGGATATATAAAATGTTTGTCATGTTATACATCTTATTTACCTCCTCCATTGCACTTCCTCATAATCCATTTGATATTATTGTGATTTTATCACCTCAATCCATTAGTGTTTGTTATGCACCATGCCTCTATGGCACTATATTAACCCCCCAAATTCTCCATATGATACATCTCACCTTTTGACTCTAGCATCATGTCAGGCTGCTGTTACGGCACTCTTTTAAATTCTAGGGGTCAGGGTAGCGTAACAGAAGAACAGAAAAGAATACTCAAAGCATAACTGACAAACAAGAATAAGTATTTACTTTATGTAGAAAACAGAAAGCATATCCACTTCAGGAGAGGGAAAGGCCAAAATAACAAACCAACAGAATCTTACTTAAGGAGTGGACTAACTTCAACTCAAAATTAAAAAGACAAATAAACAGAAATTTTCCCTCACTCCCTAACTAACCAAAAAACGGGAGAAAGTGACAAATATCAAATAAAATGGCACCCAGCTCCCTACAGTTTTCAAATGCCCAAATAAAAAAAATAAATGAGCAAATTAGAACAATTAGAAAGAAAGAAACAGTTAGACAAATAAAAGTACAAAAGTGGTAGGCTTATGGAGAGCAAAATAGCACAAGAGCACAACAACCACCTCAGTGGCAACAACCAAACAACAGTCTGAGGTGGGAGAGAAGAGAGTTCCCCAGTGGAGAGGGCAGCCAGGCTTATATCCTCCATCTTGTTGTCTCCTAAGCCAATCAGGCCCAGACTTGGTTAACAGGCAAAGCTCTGGTCAGAATATTTTCAGAATAGGTTAGAATATTTTAAATATCATGTGCGTTTGATCTATATATGGAAGCCTCTTACTACACAAAAACTTTAAAGTATTAGCCTTAAATTTCTGCTATTGAGAACTTAGGATTTACATGCCAACTCATTGTCCTAGTGTTTGGAAGTCTAGGCCATGTGCATAGGTTGGCAGTCTGTGACCTTCGAATCGGGGGGCTGCATAAAAGAAAGGCAAAACAGTTGGCAAAGTACTGTTCTAGATATAATTGAGTGCCAATAGCAATTTGCTGATTTTTGAGTTTATCAAACTTGTAATTTTTGATTAATATGAACTTCCTGAATTTTTATGTAACTGCTACTTAAAATGATTAACTCAGAGTTACTTAACACTACATGGATTATACATGAATTTATGTCTTTATTTGAAAGAACAAGTAAATAAATAAAATAAAAAACAAATTAAGAATTAAATCAATTGCATCAGATATATTTGAATAAATTATCACACATACACATTATTAAATATGTTTATAAATAATTCATTGTTAATAGTTTGCATGGCTGGCTAGTTAACAAATTATAAAAAAAAAGGGGGGGGAGGGGCACGTTAGCGCTCACATATTTGATTTTGCAGTATTTGCGTGCACTTCCTCTTCAGGCAGCAGACCGTCACCAGAGCCGAGAAGAAGAGCGGGAGACTAACCGACCAGAACACAGTAACACTGAGTTGTGAATGTAAGTAGTCAACATAAAACTTGCTTGAATGTTTGTTTCTGGAGGTTCAACGTGTTTTTAAACAGACAGACAACACCTGTGATTGCCTCCATAAATCGCCAGGGCGGCGTACGGTCCCAGGACCTATCACGCCTGGATTCCAAAGTCCTCAGGTGGGCGTCTCAGCACTTCCTGTCAGTCAGAGCAGCCCATCTACCAGGCATACGAAACACAGGCGCGGACTGTCTCTCAAGGTGCTCCGTGCGCTACGGACTGGTACCTCAGCCCAGCAGTAGTGCGCCAGCTTTGGACCCGGTTCGGACAGGCCCAAGTGGACCTGTTTGCGTCGAGAGAGAACACACATTGTCCCCTGTGGTTTTCGCTGGGGTCATACGACCTGCCGCTAGGCGCAGAAGCACTGGCGCATCAGTAGCCACAGGCCCTGCTCTACGAATTTCCCCTGCGACAAGTTCTGGCCAGGGTCAGGACAGGGGTCCACAGAGTGATTCTGATCGCTCCTCACCAGCCATCGCAGAGCTGGTTCGCGGACCTGGTCGTAATGCTGGACGGTCAGCCTTGGACTTTACCAGTGCGTGCCGACCTCCTCTCGCAGGCGAGCGGGGCCATTTGGCACCCTTGTCCAGAGGCTTGGCAGCTACGTCTCCTAGAGCACGGGCTATCCGCCGCAGTGGTGGAGACCATCCAGAACGCCAGGGTCTCTTCGACAAGGTCTCTCTACACCCTCAAGTGGCGTGTATTTAGCGTATGATGCGCTGACAGGGGCCACGACCCCCTTGTCTGTCCCATAGGCGACGTGCTCGCTATTCTGAGGCACATGTTTGACCTAGGGCGCACCCCTTCTACCCTGAAGGTGTACCTCGCAGCCATCTCCGCGTGCCATCTGGGCTACGCAGAAGTGTCTCCAGGTGCGCATCCCCTTGCTTCACGCTTCATGAAGGGCATCGGGCGGCTTCGCCCCTGTCAGCCCAAGTCTGTCCCTGGGACCTTGCCATGCTTGCCATTGCCATGCTGCGTGGGCTGGCCAGTGCGCCCTTTGACCCCCTGGCAAGCCTTAGTTTAGAGCTGCCCTCACTGAAGACTGCTCTTCTGCTTGCGCTGGTGTCTGTCAAGCGCGTCATTGACCTGACGGCTTTGTCTGTCAGTCCTGACTGTTTGGAATTTGCGCAGGGAGGCGTGAGTCACACTGCGCCCTAATCCTTTCTCTCACCCTAAAGTGCTCTCGTCAGACACCCGCTCAAGGGTTATCGAGCTCTCGGCTCTGCCCGAGACAGGTGGTTCTCCCATTCCCAAGACTCAGAGAAGGAAATGATGGACAAGTATTTAATTTGAACAGATTTGGTTTCAAATATATTTAATAACAGAGTAATTGGCGTAGGCCCCGTCCATGGTCCAGGACATCGTATATCTTGGCCCGGCAGATCCTGCCTGATGCGAGCCGGCAGGGGGCGGAGCCTAGGAAGACTCGAGCATCCTGTTGGAAGTACCTTGCCGTCATTAGCTCCTTCCATTTGGGAAAAGCTGCTCCAATATTTACTCTTTGGCGTGTCGCCAATTTCTCTCCCTCTTTTTCTGTACATTTTCTTGCCGGTGCCGATCGGATTGTGGTCATTATACGACATAGCATATGGTCAATCTCTTCAAATATGTGCACTCTCAGGGAATGTACACATGACGGATACATTTTTTATCCGGTTAGCCATTCCATTAATGCGGCACATTCCAACATCGAAAACAATGCTTTTTGAAAACGATCGCTGAGATGGAATGTAGTAAGAAGATTTAAACTGTTACTCTTGTGCTGCACCGAGTTGTTGTAAGCTAGCCATAAATAGGCATTGATTTGATTCCTGTAACTCCACATATCCCACCATCCTCTGCTACCCAAAAGTGTCCCTAAACTCCCAGGACCCCTTTAGTGGAGTACTACGTTTTCCCTCCTCAAGAGGCAGTTCAGGGGGTGCTTGCTCAATCATCTCTGGTGTCATCAGCCAAGTCAGCCAAGTTGGGGGCAGCCGAGTCCACTGGTAAACTTTCCACTTGGACCCGGGCTTCCCTATCTTTCTGACAGTAACATGGACGGATCTGATCCAGATGTCGTATTATGATCTTTCCATCCTGAGTTTTCACCCTCCATGACACTGGTCCTGTTCTCTCAATAAGTGTTGCTGGTGTCCACTTCTGGCCTGCGTACCCTCTCACAAAGACCGAGTCAGATTCTGTGAATACTCGGTCCCTGGCATGCTGATCATAATATCCTTTTTGTATGACTTGTTTTAGTCTAACTTTGTTCCCCAGTAAGGACACACCAAATCGAGCTGGGTCCTAATCCTCCTGTTCATGAGGAGCTCAGCAGGTGTGGCTCCAGTGGTGGTCTGAGGGGTTGATCGATATTTAAACAGGAACCTGGATAACTTTGTCTCCACACTTCCCTCCCCCATCTTTTTCAGTCCTTCCTTGAAAACACGCACTGCACGCTCTGCACAACCGTTTGAGGATGGGTGATAGGGTGCTGTAGTCACATGTTTCATACCACTCTTCTGAAGGAACTGTTTGAATTCAGCACTGACCAGGCTTGGCCCGCTATCACTGACTTGAACAGCGGGGATTCCATGAGTGGCAAAGATAGACCGTAACTTCTCTATGGTTGCGGCAGATGTTATAGCCTGCATTGAATGGGCCTCTATCCACTTAGAGTAGGCATCAATAACAATCAGATACATCTTTCTTAACACTGGCACACAAAAATCCATGTGCAATCTCATCAATGGTTGGGTGGGCCACTCCCACGGATGCAGTGCTGCTGCTGCTGGGGTGGCTTGGTTGGACTGACAAACACGACATCTACTCACTGCTGCCTCCAAGTCTGCATCCATGTTCGGCCACCACACATAGCTGTGAGCTAATGCTTTCATCCGTGAGGATGGGTGTTGTGCAGCTCATCAATCATGTTTTTTCTCCCTTGAGGTGGTATTATTACTCTACTTCCCCACAGTATACACCCATCCTCCATGCTCAGTACACGTTGTCGTCTCACATAAGGCTGCAGTTCTGGATCTGAGCACACTGTAGGCCAAGAGCCTTGCATTAACCATTTCTGTATTCGGGACAGTACATGGTCTCTCCTGGTCCAATCCCGGATTTGCTTGACCTGCAGTGGTGTACCATTCATGTGTTCCATCAGCAGCACTACCTCCCCCTCTGTTGGTGTGACCATGACTGTGGTGGGAAGGGGCTGCTCAGCGCATCTGCATTTGCATGTTTTGAGCCTTCCTTGTAATGTGTATTCATAGGCTGCAAGTGTCAATGCCCATTGTTGCATTCTGGCAGCTGCCAGTTGTGGAATGCTCTTGTGTTCCCCCAAAAGCCCTATCAGCGGTTTGTGGTCTGTGACTATAGTACAATGTTTTCCAAACAGGTACTGATGGAATTTCTTTAGGCCGAATATTATCGCCAAAGCCTCCTTCTCCAATTGAGAGTAGCCCCGTTCTGCTGATGACAATGACCGTGACATGTATGCTATGGGTCTATCAGTGCCATTTGGAAGACGGTGGGACAACATGGCTCCCACGCCATACAGGGATGCATCACAGGACAGATAGAGGGGTTTTGTGTCATCAAAATGCACTAATAGTTGTTCTGACTGGAGACACTTTTTTGCTGCCTCAAACGCCTGTTCTTGACGTTGTTTCCATTTCCATACTGTTCCTTTTCCTAAGAGTTCATGCAGAGGCTCTAGCACGGTGGACACATTAGGCAAGAACTGGTGGTAATAATTAAGCATACCCAGGAATGACTTCAGCTGAGTTGGATTTGTTGGTCTAGGGGCATTTGCAATGGCTTTAACTTTGTCAGCCACTGGCTGAATTCCTATCTTGTTGATTCTGTAGCCCAGATACACCACTTCTGGTGCCATGAATATGCATTCCTCTCTTTTGAGGCGGAGTCCTGCTGTAGTCAGTCTACCTAGCACAATGCTCAAGTTATGCAGGTGGCTAGAGCAGGGGTCTTCAACCGGGGGTCCGCGGAGGTACTTAAGGGGGTCCGCGAAAATATTTTGTCTGAAGCATTTTCTTTCTCTTCCAAAAAATAAAATTTGTCATAGTTAACATAATGTTCTAAAGAAAATTGCTTCATATTCGTTTTTAAATAACACATTGTAGGCCATGAATCATGCATGTGATCATGTGATCCCTGCGTAACATTTTACGTTACATTTTGCTAACCTATGCCAAAACACATTAGCATTCATAAATGTACAAATACAGGTCGCCACTTCAGCCTGAGCCTTATGTGACATTGCCTCGCAAATCCCATCAGTCCTAGAATAGAGAAGCTCCACTCACCAGGTTCAGTGCTCTCACTAGGACCTGGTAGCTGATCAGTTATCTTTAATTCTTCGTCCCACTATAATAAAAAATGTGACCCTTGTGATCTTTTTTTATTAGAGTTGTATCATCGCGATTAAAGCACACTTCCCCCCCGTGCGTTTTAGTTAAATAGCTTCGTATTCAGCAAACTCGTTCTTTTCATTCCGGGAGATAAATTACGTTTGATTCGTCTGTTCAGTGTCGGGACTGATGAACCCTGAACTTTGCGGTTCTATGTGATGTTTTGCTTTGTTGTTTTTTTATGAGAGTCTGCGGTCTTTGAACTTCAAGGCGTTCTGCGCGAATTCATTCATCCAACGTTCCATCACAATAAAACGATAACGATAATCTCATGTTTCCTTCTGAAAGACAAAGTTATATTTACACAAGAGGAAGAGGCTTTCTGTCTGTATCAGTTTGAGTTAATGAAGCTTTGCCTGAATTTAGCTGAATATATCCAGCTAGTTAACCCTTGTTCATATTCATTCTGTTATAGGGCGAATTTATGCAACTATGTAAAGAAACGAGATGTTACCCCCCTGTTAATAACGCCTGTTTAGAATGTGTGCGTTCATGTGTGTGTGCGTGCATGTAGGCACTCATAACTGACGGCCCAAATGACGGCAAGATTTGAGGTGGGCCAGGTGTGTAAGAGAGCTGTCAAAACGTTACGGATACTAACGTATCCTCGGTTCTCTGAGTGAGAAGCCGAAACGTACGAGTGGATGATGCCTATCATCTCCTACTTTTTCTGAAGTCAATTTTAACCAACCCTTTGAAAAAAGGGCAGTAAGCACTCTGACGCGCGCAGGCAACTACTTAGACAGCCCTGCGTGACGTCAGAAAGTCTATATATTGACTGCCCTTACGCTTCAGGTCCTCTTTGCCAAGCTCGCCAGCGTCAGCGACTTGAGGCCCGAAGCGTACGTTTCGGCTTCTCACTCAGAGAACCGAGGATACGTTAGTATCCGTAACGTTCTCTTTCATTTCGAAGCCGAAACGTACGAGTGGACCACTACAACCAAGCCTACACCGAGGAGCCCGAGGTGGGAAGACCCATGGGACCGCCGCCGGGTCCAGAGAGAACACTCTCTGCTACACCCGGCCTGGTGACGTCCAATGCGTAAAAACGCGCGAAGGTGTTGCCTGAGGCCCACGAAGCGCTCAGACAGATATCCTGCATAGGGAGGAGTGCGCCCTGACATGAGCAGGCGGAGAAACACCCGCCGCCTCATATGCCAGACGTATGGCTTCAGTAAGCCAATGCGACATGCGCTGGGTAGACAAGGCCTGACCCTTGGCACGCTCGCCATGGCAGACGAACAACTGGTTCGTCTTCCTGATGCTCTGCGTACACATCAAATAGGCACGAAGCGCTCTGACCGGGCACAGAGTGACGGGCACAGACCCGCCCGTCTCAGGAAGGGCTGAGAGCTCAATGACCCTCGAACGAGGGTCAGTAGACAGCACTTTCGGGCGAGAAAAGGGATTTGGTCGCAGCGTTACCCGCGCGTCATCTTGCGCGAACTCAAGACAGTCAGGACTGACTGACAAGGCAGTCAGATCGCTAACGCGCTTCACCGAGACCAGAGCGAGCAGAAGCGCAGTCTTAAGGGAAAGCATCTTTAGACTGGCACTCGACAGAGGGTCAAAGGGCGTAAGGGCCAGTCCGCGTAGGACAGTGGCCAGGTCCCAAGTAGGGACCGAACGTGTGGAAGAGGGGCGAAGCCGCCTGACGCCCTTCATGAAGCGCGACGCAAGGGGGTGAGCGCCTGGGGAAACGCCAGCATAGCCAACATGGCATGCTGAAATAGCTGAGAGGTACACCTTCAGTGTAGAAGGTGTACGACCCTTATCAAACAGGTGTTGCAGAAAAGCAAGCACCTCGCCAATAGGGCAGACTAGAGGATCACAGCCTCTGTCTCTGTACTACGTGCTGAATACACGCCACTTCAGTGTATACAACGACCTAGTGGATGTAGCTCTAGCAGCCTGAACAGTCTCTATAACTGCGTCTGACAGGCCGCTCTCTAGGAGATGCGCCCGTTCAGGGGCCAAGCCGTCAGTCTCCATGCTTCCGGCTTGGGGTGCCACAGCGACCCGTGAGCCTGCGATAGGAGATCCCTCCTCAGAGGGAGGGTCCACGGCTGGCCGTCCGACAGTGAGACCAGATCTGAGAACCAGCTCTGAGATTGCCAATTGGGGGCGATCAGAATCACCCTGTGCGCCCCCGCTCTGATCCTGGCCAATACCTGACGCATCAGAGGAAGGGGGGGAAAAGCGCAGAGCAGACCGCGCGGCCACGGATACGCCAGCGCGTCTGACCCTAGCGCATCTTGCTCCAGCGAAAACCACGCTAGACAGTGAGCGTTCTCTCTCGAGGCGAAAAGATCGACTCGTGCCCGCCCGAAGCGGGACCAGAGGCTGTGCACCACGGCTGGGCAGAGGCGCCAGTCGGTTGCACGCGGAACACCCCTGTAGAGGAGGTCCGCGCCTGTATTGCATACACCTGGCAAGTGCGACGCCCTGATCGACAGGAAGTGGCGGGAGGCCCAGGTGAGCAGCTTGTACGCCAGGCGAAACAGGTCCGGAGAGCGCGTGCCGCCCTGGCGATTGATATAGGCCACTACAGTGGTGTTGTCCTTACGCACCAGAATGTGTTCTCCTCTGAGAAGAGGGAGAAACTCTTTCAAAGCGCAAAAGACAGCTAAGAGCTCTAACACATTGATGTGTAGCCCCCTGGAGGCTGCGCCCCATGTCCCCCTGGCTGGGCGGCCGCAGCAAACGGCGCCCCAGCCGCTCTTGGACGCATCGGTGGTCACCGTCATGCGTCTGGCTATAGCGCCCAGCGCGCCGCCTCTGGTGAAGGACGACGGCCTGCGCCAACGCGCGAGGGCTAGCCACAGGCGTCTGGATACTAAGATCCGACGGACGGGGTTCGACCTGGAGGACACACCCAGTTCCGCTAAGGCGAGCTGCAGCGGGCGTAAGTGTAAAAGGCCGAGTGGGACAGCGCCAGCACACAGGAGGCCCGCCAGTCTGAGACATAGCCTGGCCGAAACGCAGGCACCTAGTCTGAAGTGGCGTAGACACGCCCTGACGTTCTGTAATCTCTTCGAAGTGAGCGTCGCTCTCGTTGAGCGTGAGTTCAGTCTCACACCCAAGAACTCGACCTCCTGAGAGGGAGACAGCATGCACTTGCTTAGGTTTACTAAGAAGCCCAGATCGTGCAGGTGACGCAACACAGTGCGAGCAGCATCCAGTCGTCCAAGTAGTAGAGGAGTCTGATACCCTGAGCGCGTAGAGGAGCGATCGCCACCTCCACACACTTGGTGAAGCACCGAGGTGCCAGAGACAGACCGAAGAGGAGGGCTGTGTACTCGTAAGCTCTGCCCTCGAAGGCAAAGCGTAGAAAACGCCTGTGCCTCGGGACTATGCCTATGTGAAAATAGGCGTCCTGAAGGTCTATGGTGACCATGTAATCCCCCTGGCGGACTGACTCCGCCACCATGCGCCCCGTGAGCATGCGAAAGGTGAGAGGTTTGAGCGAAGCATTGAGCGCTCTGAGGTACGCGCTGAATAGCGCCCTTTCTCAAGAGATCGCGAAGCTCTTGTCTGAGAGCAGGGGCCCTGGAGGGGGGCACCACTGAGCGTTCGACTGACAGGGTAGAGACCCGACATAACGTGGAGGCTGAGGGCAAGGCAACCGTGTGTGAGACCCGTGGGCGCCCACGCGTGGTTGGCGAGCCGCGCACATCACTCGCGACGGCCCGTGGGCCGATCGACTCAGAGCGCGCGTCAGCGATGTTCGTGGTCGGTGAGCTGCGCACTTCACTCGCGACGGCCCGTTGGCCGGCCGACCTGGAGCGCACGTCAGCGATGTCCGTGGTCGGTGAGCTGCGCACTGCACTCGCGACGCCCCGTGGGGCGGTCGACTCGGAGCGTGCGTCAGCGAAGTTCGTGGTCGGTGAGCTGCGCACTTCACTCGCGACGCCCCGTGGGGCGGCCGACCTGGAGCGCACGTCAGCGACGTCCTTGAAGAGGGGGGAGAAGTCTCCCGTTTTTTCCGATGGCAGAGGTGTCAGACTGACCAGACAGCTCTGCCCGTACTTGGGCGATAAATCGACCGACCGAAGCGGCGAGAGAGGTTGGGGAGGGCTTCTCGACCGTGAACGACCGGGCGCCGCACGCCCACTGCTCGGAGGCGAGTGGGACAGAGGACGCGGGGGCCGTGCACATCGCCCAATTCTGCCTGAGAAGAGAGGCGCGATGAGGAGGCAGCAAGACAAACGAAGTGCTATGCTGCCCCCCAGTGGTACTAAGGGAGCCGAGGTCAGTGACTGAGGCTGTCTGCGAAGCTGAAGAGCATTCGACTGACAGGGCAGACACTCGTCGTAGTGCGGAGGTTGAGGACCAGCCGACCGTGTGTGAGACCCACTGGCGCTCACGCGTGGCTGGCGAGCCGCGCACATCACCCGCGGCGCCCCGTAGGACGGCCGACCTGGAGCACGCGTCAGCGACGTCCGTGTAGAAGGGGGAGAAGTCTCTCGACCGTGCGATGGCAGATGCGTCTGACTGGGCAGACAGCTCCGCCCGCACCTGGGCGATAAATTGACCGACAAAGGCGGCGAGGGCGGCGAAAGAGGCTGAGGAGAACTTCTCGACCGTGAACGCCTCCGACGCGCCGCATGCCCACTGCTCAGGGGCGAGTGGGTCAGAGGACGCGGAGGTCACAAAGTCAGTAGTAGCCCTGGCGCCACCCGGGCACCGCTGGGGCGTGACGTCACGCAAGGCGCAGAGCGGACGGCGTGCGTAAGCTGAGTGCGCGGCGGGGAAATTTTTTTTTACACCCGTCAGATTGTGCAGGTTGACGGCAAGCCGACCATGTGTGAGGCCCCAGAGCGCCCACACGTGGATGGCGAGCCGCGGTGCCCCATAAGGCAGCCGACCTGGAACGTGCGTCAGCGACACATTCACCGACTGAGGAGAGACCCTGCTCTTCTGTACATGCGTTAGCAGAAGCGTCTGAGTGGGCGGACTGCTGAAGAGCGCTCTCTGTTCGCGGCCGTCTCAGATGCGGCGCTCGTCCATTGCCCGCGGGCGAATGGGCTGGGCGACGCGCGAGCCTGTGCGGAGTGCTGAAGAATAATGCAAACTCAGCGCCCCACGCGGGAGCGAGATCAAGAGGCTTGCCGAAGCGGGAGAAGCGTTATGAGCTGAGGGCTGCAGAACGAAAACCCGTGCCTTTTAAGCACTCAAGGCAGAGCGGACAACGGGCAGGAGCCGCGTGACAGCCTGCCGCACGCCCGCGATCACTTCAGGATCGCTGCTGACGTCTGCGTCGCTCCTGGCTCGACGGGCACGTGGCTGAAAGCGCACGTCCACCTGAGCGTTGCCAAGGCTGTTGCTGACCCGATGCTGGCGCTGGCGCCGGCCTGGGTGTATCAGCCCTCTTCCTGGACTGCTGCGCGCAGGCGCGCGAAGCGGGGGAAACGTTCTGAGGAAAGAGCTGCAGAACGAAAACCCGTGCCCATTAAAGCACTCAGAGGCAGAGCGGACAGCGGGCAGGAGCCGCGCGTCATAGCCTGCCCCACACCAGCGCTCGCTTCAGGATCGCTGCTGACATCTGCGTCGCTCCTGGCTCGACGGGCGCGTGGCTGAGAGTGCGCGTCCACACGAGCGTAAGCGTTGCCGAGGCTGAGTGGCACAGAGCTAGCTCGCTAGCAAGCTGAGCGGCAAGAGTCTTCTGGCCAGGCGGCGGCGAGTCAAAGGCGGCTAGCCTCCTAGGGGAGGGTTGAGCCGTGGCTAGCTGGCTAGGGACTAGCAGCTAGGTAGCTGGCTGCCGGGCGCGTTGTCGTCGAGAGGAGGGAGGTAACCCCATCTTCGTCGATGGCTTCGATGGCGGGATCATCCGCCTCTTCAGCGTGGTGGAGAACCAGCCGCACGGGCAAGGAGGCCCCGATAGGGCTAGCTGAAGAGCTAGCGAGCTGGGCCGTGGCTAGCTGGCTAGTAGGCGGCTGACTAGCAGCTAGGTAGCTAACTGCAGGCCGCGTTGCCGCCGAAGATTGTCCGGGCGACTCAAGCGAAGACGCCGGGGAGCAGAGCTCGGCTGAGAGAACACCAGTGGCGTGTTCCATCCTAAGGCAGAAGCAGACAGTATGGCGGTCGGCAGCCGCCATTAGCCGTTTCCAGTCGAGACATTTAAGCGTTGCCATCCAGCGACTCTTGGTACCAAAATTAGGGACCGACGTGAGTGACTTTGAGAAGGATGGATTCCGGAAGTTTTGAAAAAACAGTTGTGGTGGGCTTTCAAAAAAGCCGTTGGTTTAGGAATATTTGCGATAGCAAACAAAAGGCGACTCAGAAACACACGCAGTAGGCGAGGTGAAAGAGGCAAAGAGGACCTGAAGCGTAAGCGCAGTCAATATATAGACTTTCTGACGTCACGCAGGGCTGTCTAAGTAGTTGCCTGCGCGCATCAGAGTGCTTACTGCCCTTTTTTCAAAGGGTTGGTTAAAATTGACTTCAGAAAAAGTAGGAGATGATAGGCATCATCCACTCGTACATTTCGGCTTCGAAACGAAAGAGAACGTTTATTTTCTCAACAAGTAATGCCTGTGAATGGGGCGATGACGTATTTTGACAGTTGAGTAACGTGTGCGAAGTCGTATCCATAATATTGAGAGGCGTATTGAAATTTTGATTTCGTACTTGTAATTTTTGAATTCGTATTTTTTATGCATGACTGAACTCATCTACAACCCACGTCAAAATGCGTCACGGAAAAATAAAGTAGGCAACTCCTAAATATTCAGATTTTACATTACATTACACTTTTATCCAAAGTGGCTTACAAAAGAGGACATAAACAAGCTACAGATGTTCAGAGGAACAGAGTAACTAACAGAGCAGTGACGTGCACCCTTTTGGGTTGATTGACTACCAGAAGTGCAGATGTGTTTTGGACCACTTGCAATGGTTTTAATGCGCAAGCAGGTATACCAGCGAGAAGAGAGTTGCAGTAATTGAGGCAAGAGATGACCATAGCCTGTACCAGAAGCTGAGGGCATATTGGCAGTTTGTTAGTCTCACCTCAGTTTCCCTTTATGAATTACAACTTACTCTACTGCTACGGTGCCCATTTAGCGACAATAAATATCACATCATACACGATACAGTAGCCTACATTATTAACAAAACGGAGGGTTTTGGTTATGTTACTAAAGATTTTCCTGGGCTTTATTATCACAAATTATAATACATTCTTGTCAAAAGCATGTATATACTTGCCAAGAACTAACCAAGTTGTACTTCATCATGCTAATATATTTCAGGCAAATAGTGTCTTCACGCGATATGCAATGTTTTTGATCATTTACTTCCCATCAGTAAATGATCAATCAGTAAATGACGTGTGGTCAGGGGAGACAGGTGAGATGTTTCATTTTTAATATAATATAATATTAAATTAAAAGATAACTTAAATAGTTTATTCAGTGATTTGTAGCCTTCTTAAAAGATCTTTCCATTAAACATTAACATTTTTAGCTATTTTTCCAAAATCGTTGATTATATTCCAGTGGTGGTCATTGTCAGTTTACATCACAAGATTTGTCGATTTATTTATATGTATATTCTGCATTAGCATTCATTGTCTGCCATTGTGTGTACAGTGCACCTTGCTAGCGAGCTAGTTCACACCGACCTAGCCAACAATCTAACTATATAACAAAACGATATCAAACTCGGACAAGAAATTATTGAAATAATTTTAAACTGAAACAAGGAAATATGAGGGGTGTGTTTTATTTACAGCGTGAGAAATGTATAACTAATTACCGACACAAATGCCAGCAAATGGTTCACAGCTTGTCTTTGCTCAAACTTCACTTGCAAAACCCTGATGGGACTGACGCAGAGCAGTATAGTGACGGTATATCTCATCATACCTGTCAATCAAAACGGGATTCACCCTCTCAACTAATCCTCCAATCATCATGCAGAAGCTCAGCGTCCAGGCCAGACAATCCCGAGAACAGCTCCATTCACCCCCAGAGACGCTGAGCGTCCGGGGGCGGGACGAAATCGTGGCATTTATCCAATAACCGTCACATTTCGAGTCAATAAAAAATTCAATGTCCCATTGAAGCACACGGACGCTCAACGACTATGGGCAAAACCATGCTGTTCTTGCTGATTCATATCACAGTAGAGACACTAGAGGGCAGAAAAGCGCCCGCCATTAAACCAAATGAAGAAAAAGTAATTCTATGAAAACGGCGCTATGGGACTGAACAGGTAACAACTCAGTCAGTTATTCTAAACGAACTCGTCTTCGAGATGAACATGTTCTAATGCTTTTGTAGTTAATAAAATGTTAACACAACCATACATAGTATTAGTAAATGTGAATATAACGGGCAGTTTCTCATCGGGGACTATACCAGTACACCAGACTGCAAGGGAAGCTCAGCTTCCCCTAAAATGTCAAAAACTAAATGGTCAAACACAACCATACATATTTGACCATTTTAGGGGAAGCTGAGCTTCCCTTGCAGTCTGGTGTACTGGTATAGTCCCCGATGAGAAATTGCCCGTTATATTCACATTTACTAATACTAATATGCGACAAGCGCAGCCATGACAACTGTGCTAGCATTCTATGCGGTGAGATGAAAACATATGGCTGTCTTTCTAGATGTCGTAAATAAAATGTCTAAACACCTTTACCATATGAAGTCAGTTTCTATAGTTTGGCTAGTGTGGATAATGCGCAGTGTTAATGTAAAACACATACAGTTATTGATTCAAAAATATTCTTGAGCGATCATAAAACTGCTGAAAATAGGCTCTAGGTGAGGCACAAATGTTTAGCTTTCCTTAAAGCTAACGTTACATTTTATGATAGAAAAGCTTCTATCTAGACTGTACATTGAAGATCAGTTTCTTGCAATATTGTAATGCATTTGATGCATCAGTGGTGCCACATTAAAAAACATCCACAATGTAGGCTATGGACACAGTAAAGAGTCATACAGTATATCAGTAGGCTGTAGGCAGTTATTGTTGTATAGCTATTTAGAGAGCTGTTAGTTTAATCATTAATAGAGTCTTAGAAAAAGGTTGGACCATTTATTATTATAGGCTTTTTGTACATTAAAAGTAGCCCTTGTGTAGTTAAACTACTTATGTAAATTTTTTGTAACTTAGCTTGCTACATTTGGCCTTCAGGTAGCTTTGGTGTAGTGAAGCTTCATCTGATGTGAAGAAACTGGTAGCTTAGTTAACTACATTTTAACCGGAAAACACATTAGCCCCGTTTATACTTGGGGCCAAACCTGGTGCTTGAACTTAAGCCCAGCCCAGGTAGGAGTTTATACTAAACAGGGCTAAACCTGGAACTGTTGTCCTGACAACAGGCCCACCTCAACTGTCAGGGCCACAGCCCAAGCCCTGGTGCTTACACATCATAATCAATTGTTTCTACGGTTACAGAGTTTTTTTAATCTGCTCATGGAATGTTGCATCTTTTTAATTATTGTCAGTTAGCCACTTGGCCCACTATAGTATAAACTCATCAGGCTACAGGGGTAATGAATGTTGTTAATAACTAACAAATAATTTCAGATTATAAATGTATGTAATTTACTAGAGGTATGAATCTTCACTGGTCTCATGATTACATTCAATTACAATTATCATGTCAACGATTGAGATGCATTCCATGAATGCAATTGGAGCAATTAAAAACGCTCCAAATATTTTAAAAGCTGAAAATTTTACACATTTTGGATTTAATGAACAGATATGGAAGCATGAATTGGTCAAGTCACATTGCTGCCACAGTCACTGCTGGGTGTGTCAAGATAGCCACAGCAGTAGAGAAGACGGACAAGACCAAGTGGAATTTAATGAAATAAATTCCATTAAGTTATTGTTTTTTTTTTTTTCCTAAAAAGTGCAATTACTTACAAAGTGCTACTATTTACACTTACAGATGTAGAAAATGTGCAAGACAAAAACTGTACAAAAAGGAATTAAATAATTGACATGCACTAAAATAACTCAATAAACACAAAAAATAGCATTTAAACCCCAAACTCCTGAAACACCCCTGTGCTAATGGGTTACCCACCAAGAACCCGGGAAACCCCTCTATTTCTCCCCAGTGGAACAATCCATCTGTTTTCCCAACCAGACACAAGAGTAAGTTTGGCGTTTTGTTTACCAGTGAATGAATTGATTACGGAGTTGTTATTACAAAAGTTTTAACCAGTAAATAACATTTTAAACAGCCAGTGTGGATTAATTAACTTGTTAAAGGTCTCCTTCCAAAATAAACCGTTTAAGACTTGATGTTTTTACATTACCATAGGTCAGCCCAAGTTGTACTTCTATGCTCAACTTCAAAATGCTCTCCTACCCCTGTAGTCTTTATTCGCCTGTGATAGAAAACTGCCGGGAAAAACGAGCCCTCAAGAAAACATTAGGCTGCCTGCAGACAGACCCACTAGAGGGAGCGTCACAGTGTTGTCAGCCAATCAGAGGCGATGCATTTGCATATAATTAATATTCATAAGAATCCTCTTGAGCTATCCCTGCTCTCCTTTTCACCTAACTAAAATAGCTTGAAACAAGACAACCACAGCATATTTTTTGTCGAAACCAACTCTCATGACATTATTTTAGACAAGAGACCACCACAAAATTTATGAAAATACGATGGAATGAGACTTTTAATACCAGACAAAGATGATACAAATGCGTAATGAACATGACAATGTCATTTAAAAGAACATTTCACATAGGCTAGCTCAAGGACACTTATACATAACCCTCTAGCAATACAGGCAGGCATCTTGCACCCTTAAATGCTAAGAACTCCGTGGTAAATGGTGGTTAAGTGAAAAATATCATGAATAGTACATACAGTGGTGGCTAGAGTGAGTGTAGCGTGAGGTAGGACAGCTGTGATTTAAAAATGCCAGCAAATGGCGGTCAATGCACTGCTCTACGTGAGCGTCATGGCCCAGCCTATGACACTGGGACTTTTTAAACTTATTTTACAATGCAAATCTGGAGAGATTTGATTTAATCCCAAAAGCCCCTATTGACTTCTATTGTATATAATGTTTGTGATGCATTTATCTCGCTTGAGGCATTTTCCATGGCCCAACCTCAAACTCTGGGGCACATATATTACTATGTATTAACGAATTAGAAAAGCAAAACAAAATCTACAATTCGGTTTAGCAGGAATGAATGTAAATGACGTGATTATTGTGGCCTTGCAAGGCCACTATTGTTCTTCTGGTTTTCCGACATGATTTTTGTCCGACTACTCCTCCTAGGGCTTTCGAGACACCGTTCCAAATCTAAAACGTCCAGCCTGATCATCAGTCTGCTTATATTCAGATTTTTGATATTCCTTGTCGTCGACCGTTATTCACATTTTTCCCCCATTCAAATGAATGGGAGAAATGTGTGTGTATGTGTCTGCATGTCACATAGTCATTGTCTGTTGTTACCCTAGCAACTGCTAACTGCTAGTTAGCTACTTAAAATTGTTAGCATAGCTAGAATTATTAGCATTTTTGTGGACCTATAGCGTGGCGCAAATGAGCACATCTGTAGTCTAAAGGATCTTTGGTCTGCACTGAGCCAACCATTAGGACTGTTTTATGTATGTAATATTCTCCTGATCATGAATTATTAATGGTTTAGTGGTACACAGATAGTTTTTTTCTTTTCTTTTTTTCTGTGTGTGTGTGTGTGACGGGGGAGCCAGGGTCTGTAACCTATGGAAAGGCTTGATGATAGTCATTATGTTTATAATAATTTACAAATTTGATTGCTTTGCACTAGGAGATTTTTATTGTATAGACTTGTACTATATACCTAATACAAGTGGAATGCTTAGTGTTTGGTGGGAAAAAAATGCAAATGCTCGTAAATTCGATGAATGGAAGTCTATGGAGAACAGCGGTGACAGCTGTGAAAACGATCCCAGTAAACATTCACATTTAGACTCTGACTGGCTAACTAGTATCTGATAAGCAGTGGTCAGGCACAATGAGGAAAACGACGCCAGTAAACATTCACGTGTAGACTCTGACCAGCCACCTTTATGCAGTGGTCAAAAAAGTTGTGAATTCATTTGTAAAATTGAAAGGATAAGAAACGGGTTGTATTGAAAGGGTTGTCCAATTGTATCGCCCAATTGAAACGCCTGCAGCCTACCGTCGCCTTGGAGTGGAAAACGGGGTTGTCATTCCAAGTTTTTGTATGTGGAAAATGAGACAAATACCCTGATCCTAGTACTCATGATACAAGCTTCAGTGTTTCCTGCCTTGTCTAACAATCAACTTCAACCACAACTGTAAATAGTTCTGTATTTTTATTGGTTTCTGCTTTATTTTCTTCTACTTATATGAATATGTATTGTGTTATTATAACTGAAAGTATGTAAACATGTTTTTTGTGTTATAACAAATAATAATTTAACAAATAATCAGTTTCAAACATTAAAATATGATTACAAAGATGAATAATCATCTCTTTTTATCCACTTGGTGGTGGCTGTGCAGGTGTGCAGGAGACCGCCTGGGGTCATTTAGTCTCATATCATGTGACTTTAATTAGTTTTCTGGTAAGAATGGCCTTCTGTATCTCAGGGATATTGGAGTACTGCTTCTTCTCTTTGACTGTACACAGCCAAGGTCTTGCAGCAACTACTTACATTTCGTCTGAGCTTATACTGACCCTTGTGTGGAGTGGAAGTTGTTGTTTGACAATGCTTGTAGCTACAAAAATAGACAAAAGATTGCCATCTTTATAGCAATTATTTATACGTATAGGGGAGACTGGCCCTAAAGTAATTAATAAAGGCATCAGCTAAATGCATAAATGTAAATCTACTTCCATGGCTCCCACAGCATCTAACATACCATACTAAAGCAGTCATGTCTGTGTACGAATATGACCATAGCCTGTTGTTTTTGCTTCAGGGTTTTGTAAAAGCCACTTTGGAATGAATCAGACTGCATACTTACAAAAACAACTACGTTGCATTTTTTGTGTGCGTACGTATGCGAAGTTAGCTGCTGTTAAAGGCCCACTATGCAACATTTTTCATTTAATTAATCCGTTTCATACTGTTTAGGATGCTAAAATGAGTCATTACCCGGCGAACGAATGGTGTAGAATGCGCGACCGTGGCCTATAGCGGTAGATACAGCACTTGCAATGTTCAGCGGCGCGGACCGCCTCCAATAGAATGCAGTGCAATACAATGCAATACAGCGTCTTCAGAGGGAGCTCGCGAGAGAGAAAAACAGAATGTTGCTTAGCCCCTCTTTAATTAGCTTCTATACTAGGGGTACTCAACTAGAAACTTGAAAGGTCCACTCATAAAATTTCCAAACTTTCCAGGGTCCGGAACAGTGATGGTTTAAATATTTTGAACCGAACAAAAAAATTCAGTAAACCCAAAAGGAGCATTTCAACTATGCACAATGTATTGCCAGGAGTCAGTGTGAAAAGTTAGTAGGCTTTCAGTGTTGTCTGTCGATTCATCCAAAGGCAATGAAAAGCATTTAGCCTTTTTAACAGCAGATGTCATTTGGTCCAATAAATTAGAGGATTTCAGTTCGTCTTGCTGCAGTGGAATCAGAGAGGGATGTTTTTTTTAATGATGTTATCTTTTCGAGTTCCTTCAAACATAGCAATTGCTAGCCCTAGTTCATTCATACACTTCTTCATTATCTCTGCGTCAAAGGTTCTTTGTGCATGTTGCGCGGTATGATGCTTGCGTCTGGCTTATTTTTCCGGTCCTTAACTCGGAGTTTAGTGGATTCTGTCTGTCCACTCGGTCTTGAATTCCACCTTTTGCTTTTTGCCATGTTTTGAGGGCGCCATGATTTTTGTTTGCTAAAGAAACTGTTAGCAAATCGCTGTGTGAGGGAAAACCTGGACGTTGCAGCTACAGTTGTCATAGTGATAATATACAAACACTGATGGGTGCATTCACAATTCAATCTGCAACTCTGAAGATGGGAACTCTGCAGTTCGAAAAAGATGAGCGATTTATTTTTTCAGTGAATTAAATTAACCGTTTCTGACAGCTCAAAACGGACATAAATCATATGCATAGAGATAGATTTTTTTCTCGGTCCGGATGTCATTGCGCATGGGTCTGGATCCGGACCAGAGTCCGCCAGTTCATTACTCGTTACCTATACTAATAATGCTAACAATGCTTATGATGCTAACAGTAGTGCTCAGTGATGTGAATTATCATATAGGCTAAAAATGCTAATAATGCTAGTGACGTCACTCACGTACACAAACCTAAGGAATATCATTCCTAATTGTAGAAATGCTAGCTGGATCATCAGCCATATGAAAATGGTGTCAATAAACTTATGAAGTTAATAAGATAGCAATATAAGTATCTCATTTTAGGCAGGCTGTACAATCAAGTGGCAAAAGTTAATCCCCAAAACAAATTTTAGAGCTGAACTGGAGTGCATCACTTCAGTCTCTAACAAAAGGACCCTGGACAAGCTACTCAACATCCTGCACAATGACTGTCATCCACTCCACAGCACTATGATGCAGCAGAAGAGCTTGATCAGCTGGAGACTACGCTCCCTGACATGCACAACAAACAGACTTAGGAAGTCATTTGTACCCAGGGCCATACAACTCTACAATGCTTCACTGAAAGGAAAAGGACAGTTGGACTTCTCTGCATAGTCTATCTGCACCTGAAACCTCTTATACACTTACAAGACATTTTTCTACAATACTGTGTATTGTTGACACTGCCTAGGGACCCTACTGGCTACACCCTTAAGGCAAGGCCACAAATATTACAACAGAGGCCAGTTAGCTGTTAGCCAACCATCTTGGCCACCAGTTATCACTAGAAAACTTTTACGAACACAAACACCAAAAACAAAGGCTGTATAGCAACTACTTGTAGCACAAATTGTTCAGACATAAATACATGGTACTTATAACTGCAAGAGAAGCAAAGCCAGGGCAAGATTGTTTTTGCAGTCTTCGCTCACTACCTGAGCTCTCACCATTTTGTAAGGACCGACCAAGGTTTTACACTTGTGGTGCTCTTTACATGGTCTCTCGCATTATTCCTTACCCTTGCCTCCTCCGACAATGGTCTTATCCCAGCCCTCTTGGTCCTTTAAGCCAGTTCTGCCATGATTGTCTATAAATGAACTGCATTCTTCTCTTCTTGAAATGAAAACTACAGGGGTGGTGGAGGTGTCTTTCAAAGAGCCGTAAAGCAGTTTGTTCTCATTCCTCACGAGACTTCCTACGAGAGTTACTACTGGGTAAAAATTGCAAGTGCCGTTACAGCATAAAGACCAAAAATCCCTGTTTGCGACACCTGTGGACAGTTGAGTTGTACAATGATTTTTAGGCAGTTATGACCACAAAAATGTTGCACCCTTTCTCTCTCCGTCTCTCTCCCTCTCACCAACTACAAACACCGTAAAACACTATCATAGGTTAAAAGAAGGATTTCAGGGCCCAAAATGACTTTGGCTGTGCACAGTTCTCTCTCTCAGGGCAGAATTGCTCACTTGAGCAAGCCCACAATAAAAAAAAAAACGAATAAGAAGTAGATTGCATTTCCTTTGCAGAAATTGTTGGGTGGGCTAAAGAAATAATTTAGGCTAAGTCAGAGGTGCTCACGTGCACCCTCCAAGTCTCACATAAATACACCAAATACATGGAGAGCAAAAAATAATAACAATAATTTTATAGTTACAATGCTGCCAAGTGGCCAAATGAGGCCTTCTTCAGCATAGTTGGGATGTAGTCCCAAGTCATTATACCGAAATGGGTCCCAATACTTCCCAGCATTGCCAAGATATGAACTCACTTCCTGTGTTCATTGTATGCATGCTGGTTGCTATCGTAATTGGTAGGATGCACCAATAGAAGTGGTTGCTAGGCTGCTGCTAGGGTGTCTGAGGCAGTCACTGGTCTGTTTCTAGGTTAGCTATGGTGTTTGCTACACTGGTGTCTAGGTCAAACATGTTGGTTGGGAGATTATAACACTAGATGTGGTTGCTATGGTGTTGCTAGGGTAGTTTATGTTCACTGTAGAAAGTATAATTTCAACTACAGGCACAATATGTGACATAAATCATTATATAACTTATGTATCTATCTAGCTAGCTCTCACAACAAATATAGGTCACAGGTTACAATCCTGATGTGACCACATGACATTTATTTAGATGTTACTTGGTATGGGTTAAGCTACTGTGATAACTACCATGAACGATCTAATAGCCTAAAGCCTCAACTAAATACTAAAGGTGCTCTATGCGATGTTGTAGTATTTTAACATTACCTGCCATTTTTCAGCATTGTCTGTGAAAGTCGTATTAATGATTGCTGTGCCTGCATTTAGCTCCTGGCTGCATCATCACTCAGTTTGTTAGAACGTTTGTTAGTTGAACGTTCTGATGGCGATTAACTCAACTGTCTAAAACGGAGAGCTCTCCTCACTCTCTCTCTTTTACTTAAAGGTGCTCTATGAGATGTTGCAGGATTTTAAAAAATTGGACACTGTTGGTTGCATCCATGACAAAAATTGGAAACCATTGGGGGACACAAAACTTTCAATTCAATTCAATTTTATTTATATAGCGCATTTTTACAAAAGGCATGTCACAAAGCGCTTAACACAAGAGGCCCAATGAGCAACAGGGGCAAGGAAAAACTCCCTAGCAGCGTTTTTTGTTTTTACTTGTTATGGTAGAGGAAGAAACCTTGGGCAGTTCCGACGGCTCAAGGGGCTAACCCAACTGCCTAGGGCAGGTTTTCAGTCTCTCAGATGGTGAGTAGTCCACTATTATTCCATTAGATACACATTACAAGAAAATTTTGGTAAATAAAGTAAAGTAATATAGGAGTCCCATTAGAATCCCAGGATATAGTCCCATGTCATTAGGCGCAGTCAAGCCAGGGGCCAGCTAGAGGCTGTAACAATCATGTCAGGGTCATCTGTGAAGCTGAGGGCAGACCGCCCAGGAAGCCAGAGATGCAGGATCAGGCAGTGGAAGGCAGGGGTGACCCTCAGCAGGGAGGCAGTGGAGTGGGTTGAGGACCATTCAGGAGTGCCGCCGGATCACGTTGGAAGAAGGTCCCAGGAGAACCCAGGAGGTGCAGGCGCAGGCAGTGGAAGGCAGTGATGACTCACGGCAGGGTGGTAAAGGCATGGAAAATCAGAGAAGAGATGAGTTAGAACAGTCACCATCAGAATTCAGAGAATGTGAGTTATATTGCATGTGAAACCATATACAGATGTTGGCTAAGTGCAGAGAGAGAAGTAAGTGGAGAGGAAAGAGAGAGGAGGAGAAAGAATAGTGAGAATTGTACGGGTTAACAGATGGGAGGATTGTGGCGGCATTAAACTATAGCAGCATAACTAAGGTATGATGTATAACAAGCCAACACCACCAAAGGAAATGGTCAGTGGCCACCAAGTCCTGGACGGGAGCTTACAGCAGAGGCAGTCCTTTCCAATAATACCCTGAGGAGGTGTGGCTTACCATACACCATCCCTAACTAAAGGGGTCAGTAAATAGAAAAGTTTTGAGTCTAGACTTAAAGGTGTTGAGAGTGTCCGCTTGACGAATGTTAGAAGGGAGTTTGTTCCACAGGACAGGCGCACGATGGCAGAATGCTCTTCCTCCCATTGTCAATTTTGATATTCTAGGAATTACTAGGAGACCAGCATTCTGTGACCTTAGGGGTCTAGAGGGGTGGTAGGGAACAAGTAAGTCTTTAATATATGCTGGAGCAAGGCCATTGAGGGCTTTATATGTTAGGAGAAGTATTTTAAAATCAATTCAGCTTTTTAACAGGAAGCCAATGTAAGGAAGCAAGGACAGGTGTGATATGTTCATATTTTGTTGTCCTAGTGAGTGCTCGTGCTGCAGCATTTTGAATTAGTTGAAGGTTTTTGATGCAGCTAGTACCACATCCAGAGAACTGTGCATTACAATAGTCAAGTCTGGAGGTAACAAATGCATGTATTAGTTTTTCTGCATCCTCAAAAGAAAGGAATTTTCTGACCTTAGAAATGTTGCGTAAATGAAAGAATGAGGTTTTGGAGATATGCTTTACATGACTATTTAAAGAGAGGTCTTGATCAATATACACCCCAAGGTTCTTGACCTTTGTGTTAGGTGTGAGTGAAAGGTCACTAAGTAAGCTCTGATGGTGGGGTAAAGTGTTGGTCAGGTTTTTAGGGCCAATCAACATGACTTCAGTCTTATCAGAGTTTAAGCTAACTGGATGACTTAGAAATTCTTAGTCATCCAGACTTTGATGTCACTGAGGCAGGCAACAAGTTTTGTTACTGGCGTACAATCATTAGGCTTCATTGAAAGGTATTGTTGGGTGTCATCTGCATAAGAGTGGAAGGTAATGCCATGTTTTCTAATAACAGATCCCAAAGGTAGCATGTAAAGGGAGAATAGCAGAGGTCCTAGTACTGATCCTTGAGGCACACCATACTTGACTTCAGTGTGGCATGATGCTTCATTATGTGCATGTACAAACTGGTAACGTCCAGTAAGGTATGACCTGAGCCAGGCTAATGCAGAATCTTTGATGCCAATCATATGCTCAAGTCTATGTAGTAGGATGCTGTGATCAATAGTGTCGAAAGCAGCACTTAGATCCAGTAGGATTAATAATGAAATGCATCCTTTATCAGATGAGATAAGGAGATCATTGTAGACCTTTACTAGGGCTGATTCTGTGCTATGGTATGCTCTAAAGCCAAATTGATAGGGTTCCTGAATGTTGTTTGCGCCTAAGAAGGTACAAATTTGCTTAGACACTATTCAAGAATCTTGGATATAAATGGGAGGTTGGATATAGGTCGATAGTTAGCCAGGACATCAGGGTCAAGGTTTGGCTTTTTGATTAAAGGCTTAATGACAGATGTCTTGAAAAGTTTGGGAACATGTCCTGCTACAAGAGAGTGATTTATAATATTAAGTATCGGCTCAGCTAGGTTAGGGAGAGTAGCCTTAAGGAGATCAGTAGGAATTGGATCCAGTAGACAAGTAGAGGCCTTACTTGATGAGATCAACTTGATAATTTCAGATATACTGGCAGGTGTAAACGAGTCCAGGTATGCTATAGGTCGGCTAGGACTTGCTGTTTCCAGCCACTCATCTGGCCAAACCACTCATCTGGCATGCTGTACAATTCTCACTCTGTCTCTCCTCCTCTCTCTCCCTTCTCCAATTTAGGCTACATTTGCAAATAGGTGGGTATTTTGATTAATGGATATTTTCTTCCCTCTATTTTCCAAAAAAACTTTGTGCATACATTGATGCCCAGGTCGGATCCAGTACGTCCAACGCTGTCGGTAACGCGGTCTGGCTCCTGCCAAATGTCCCACTTTTGGCCAACCTCAGAGCTGCTTAGAGACTATGGCGCTAAACAAAAAATCTGCCTAACCTAAACAGGTTCTAGTCACTGCTATATCCAATGTCACTGCTGCAAAGGCTTTCTATGATGACAAAATTAAGAATGCCACTGGCACTAGAAAACTATTCTCAACCTTCAAAACTTTACTCAACCCTTACCTTCTACCTCCTGCTACCAAACTGACAGCAGATATTTTTGCTTCATTTTTTAATGACAAAGTAGCTGCTATCAGCAGTCTTCTGAACTAGCTACAACTGAACTGGCTACTAGTGCCAATATGTCCAAATGCAGTAGTCCTTCTGCAGCATTCGCTTCATTTGAGAATGACGTGTCTAAGCTCCTTACTTGCAGCCGTTCTACGACATGCTCGTTGGATCTGATTCCATCTAACCTTTCACAATCAATAGTCCCAACTATCACACCAGCCATCACTCATATATGATCAGTGGTTTACTGTCATCAGAAACCTTTCCTGCTGCATTCAAGCATGCTTAGGTGACACCTCTGCTTAAAAAAAAACTCCCTTGCTCCCACTCAGGTGGAAAACTATAGGCCAGTCTCTCTCCTTCCATCTCCTTCTATCCTTGCTAAAAACCATTGAAATGGCCATTTTCAGACAGGTTACAGAATTCCTGAGCCAACAGAATCTACTTGACCCCAACCAATCCAGCTTTATAAGCAACCACTCCATTTAAACAGCTCTGCTGACTGTGGTTGAAACGTTAAAAGAAGCCAGATTGTAAACAAAGTCCTTAGTTAAAGTCGTACCGATTGTTCGATGGGTCCTGGCCAGGGCACACATCTCCACCTTACCACCTTAGCCCCAAGGCTCTGTGCTGGGGCCCTTTCTTTTTGCCATTCATACCACCTTACATAAATTACTGCTATGTACATACAGTACATGACTGCTATGCTGCCATACTGATCTGACAAAATATCCTATACAACTTCTGCTTAAATACCAATATACTCTACCTCAAGCACCTTCTACTGCTCAATACAGCACTACACTGACTGTATATCCTTTATTATGTTGCTAGATACCTTTTTATCTACCACTTTACCTACCTTTTTATACCGTTTTACTGTCTATTGTCTTTATGTATAGCATATTTATAATGTAGGCACAGTAGATGTAGCTTAACTTTCATGTAGGCTTAACTTATATGTAGCCTGTAAAACTTTAGCCTGTGTGCACCATACATAGCCTGTCCCAATGTCTTATTTATTGTTATTTTAATGTAGCACAACTTGGATCCATGGTCTCATCTCACTTTATACTGTGTATAGGACTGAAATAACAATAAAAAAACACTTGACTTGACGTCATTGAACCAAATAATTTGCCAACAGCTTCTCTTACCACTGCTATGCTGATGATACCCAGTATCTGTCATTCCCACCCGTAAACTCAACTGTCTCAGCTTGAATTTGTCTCTCTGACATATCTACATGGATGAAAGACCATCATCTCCTGCTGAACCTCTCAAAAATGGAACTGCTGGTTTTCCCTGCCAAACCAACTATTCACCACAACATCTGCATCAACTCCTTGTTGCTTGCTTCCTCAATTAAGAAAGTTATGATGGATGACAAGTTAACCTTCAAAGATCATACTGCCTCTGTTGCCCGGGTCTGCCGCTTTGCACTATTCAATATCAGAAAAGGCAAGACCATACCTAACCCAAGAAGCTTCCCAATTACTGGTTCAAACTATGGTCCTCTCCCACCTTGATTACAGCAAAGTCCTTCTAACAGGACTTCCAGACTGTACTGTTAAACTACTCCAAATGGTCCAAAATGTTGTGGCGCGTCTCGTCTTTAATTCAAATTCAATTTTATTTGTATAGTGCATTTTACAAAAGGCATGTCTCAAAGTGCTTTTCACAATCAGCCAATCAGCCTTTCACATCACCCCTCTGCTCACTGAGTTGCCCGCATCACTGATGCTAGACTACAAAGTGCTTAAAGGGTATGTCCCTTCTTACCTAAGTGCTCTCATAAAGACTTATGCTTCCCCCCGTCAACTCCAGTCCTAAAATAACTGTCGTCTGGCAATCCCAGTGTAGCAGTGGCAATAAGGGACTTTGACTACGCCACCCCCAGGTGGTGACTGGGGGAATAAAGTTTACTACTTAGTACTACTTTCAGCAACAAGGCAATCAGGTTTGGGTATTGAGTGAACAGAGACTTTGCTCCATACAAACAGATATCCGTTTATTGTCACAAGCTAGAAAGCACAGCAAATCACAGCACTCTAAAAGCTGACATCAGCACTTCATTAAAACACCACACATAGTAGGAATCAATACAACACCGCAAACCAAGCAAGCACTAACAATTCATGAGTTTGGGACAGAGTGATGTGTGAGATGTGTGAACTGCGTTGTACAGTTACATATACAGATACACAGTTACATATACAGATACACACACACACATACACGACCAGGCTGAGGCTTACCGGTGGACGGCTAGTGGCTCAGGTAGGAAAAGCTAGAAATCCATCACAGAGTACACTGGGCTTCTGGCGTTTACAGTGTTGCCCAAAGAGCAAAGGAGACAGCCATAGAAACAGACAAACTTTAACAGTACAAGGACACATTTAAACAGTCACACTATAGTCACTCAACGAACACATGTCTCCACGAACGTCTGTGGGCAGGTACAAGATCGGCAGTAGCCTAGTTGTTAACGGGGCTACGATGTGTTTGAACAGTCAATGAATCGACGTACTAACAGCAACAATCAAGGCAAAGCAGCACTCCTTGCGCTATGCTCTTTAAGATTTCTTCTATGTAGTGTAACGGATGCCAGCTAGCCTAGCTGTGCATGTAGAACGTTAGTAAAGCTTCCCTCCCGACACTTCAAAGAGCGTCCTAGTCAGTTGACTGGGAGCCTGGGCTTTTTGGTCGACTGGTTAGGGCGTTCGTCTCCCGATCTGTGGTTGCTGTGAGTTGTGAGGTTGCGGGTTCGAGCCTGGGGCTGGACTGCGCAGGATGA